>JANZXR010008032.1:0-16606 GCA_027575705.1 Erythroxylum echinodendron
TAATAATAATAATAATAATAATAATAATAATAATAATAATAATAATAATAATAATAATAATAATAATAATATTTAATTTAATTCAATAATAGTAATCAAATTAATCAAAATTTTAATTTAATTAATATTTTTCTATAATTTATAAATTAATTAAAAAATTTTAATAAATTAATCAAATTTTAAAGTTTAAATTTTTATCTTAAATTTTTGTTTAAAAATTATAATTAAAATTATAAAAATAAACTAAACCAAAAAACACTTAATTTAAAGTGGTTTCTTTTTTATTTTTATCATTTTAATTTTATTTTTTATAAAATTAATAGTGATATAATTAAAATTAACTTTAATTTTAACTTTTTATAAAACATAATTAAACTTAAAATGATAAAAAAAACTCACAAATTGCGACACTTACATCATGCTTGTGATAATTTTAATCAGGCGCGACAGTTTTGTTTTTAAAAACAAAATAAAATGTATAATTGACTTTTTACATATTACATTTTAGCATCTTAGTGAAATATCTTAACCTAATCAATCGTTTATCAAACATGTCTCTCGATTGTTTGATATGTTCAATCAACTAAAAATTTGCTAAAATTAAGCTGATAAATTGTTTATAAAAGTAGACCTAAACCTTGAGGTAGCATGATTGATGGGTTGTCCTCCAACTTTTGACTTAAAAACTACTTGGGACCCTAAACTAACTATCTTTGCTCATACATGCGTGTTTACATTACACTTAATAGACAAAAACACCAAATGATGTTGATTAGCAAACCTAATTCGCTGCTTAAACCATAAGACAAGGCCTTGATTGTAGAATTTGTCTATAAATCATTATTCATTTAATTGATTGATGTGAAATTTTCGACATTTTTCTACATTAAATCAGCACTTAAGTCAAATTTGATTTAAAATTAATTAATAAAATTTTAAAATATCACATGTTAATTATTAAATAAACTTTAATTATAGGCATAATATCAACCATAAACTTGTATTAATGGAAAAATTAAGAAAAACTATTTACTTTGCTATCAATTACACGACGAACAAACTGCTTAACTATTTGAACAAGGCTTTGAAACCTTCGATCAACTATTATGAAAATTGTATATTTTCATAATGTAAATATCTTTATATGTCTTTTTTAATACGTGAATTTTTTAATTAGTCAGAGAAACCGAACGTCTACAAATTTACTTGTGCAAATAACATGAGACCTTAAGAGTGATTTATAGCCCTATCACATGCTCAATACATACCGATTTATATTAACTAAAGCCCTTTTTTCTTTTGCTAGATCTTTTATTGAGCTTTAAAATAAAAATTCATAATTCATAATTCATAATTTTGAGCCAAACAATTAGATTAACAAGGTATAAATTTAATCATCAAATCTTCTGTTCTAATTACTCTATTATAACCTTGTTTTATTAAATCTCATCCATATATTTATATAGAGTTTACGGAAATTTGTGAATAAATGAAACATGATAAGAATACCATAATTGAAACAGAAGATGTGATCCCATAAACTTACCTCAAACTTAAATTATTTATTATAATTCATTTAAAATATGTTATTGTAAATTATTAATATTTTATTTAATGTATATTTGATTCAAATAGTCGCAATAAGGGTTAAGGTGCCTTATATTCTGTTTGACCCTTGCACAACATTGGTGGCACTGTTAACCTACCCTCAACTGCCCACGTGGCGAATTCATGAACTTACAAAATACCATATGTTGTACACGTGGCAACGTTCTGAAGCTCTAAGTAATTACATTGTCCACGTGGCAAATGGCAATGCAATTAAGGGGCTCGTGGTTTAGAAGAAGGGGTAAAGAAGTCATTTGGACGGACATGGGTCAACAAAGTAAAATGAGGAAGATTTGATAGGATTCGTATTGGACGGTCATGATGGAATGGGACCACAACTTATCTGATCGTGACGATGATGATGACGTTTAACTACTCCATCATGGACCCACAGAAAAAGATTAACCGGTTAGTTCACTTATGGAATTCACAATAACCTCGGGCGTACACTTTAAAAGCTTTTATATATAGATGGACTACTAAAATCTAAAATAACGTTTTTTAAAAAAAATTTATAACAAAAGTTAAATTGATAAGATATCAATTTTAATATTCAAAAGGTAAAATTACAAAATTTTAAAAATAATTGAAAAAGATAATTTTTACCCATAAAAATTTAAATTTAAATTTAAAATAAAAAAGATATTATTAAATAAAATTAATTAGTTTATTTTAGTTTATAAAAATTGATTAGTGTATAAAAATTGTTTGATTAATTAATAAATTGATCAATTTTTAACAATTAAATTAAAACGAAAAATTGAAAAATTAACTGAAGAATTAGCCCGTTCAAGATTTTTACTATTAAATTGGCTGAATCAGTTTGATTTTTAAAATAATAAAACTTACCAGGTGTAAATGTTTTAAGTTTATTATTAATTATTTAAATTGAATTTATTTATTAATTTAAATATACATTTAAAATAAAATTGTATTCAAAATATATCTAAACAATAATTATTGACATAAAAAATTGTGAATTTTATTAATTTATAAAATTAAAGGTGGATTTTGAAATATTTTTAATATTTAAAAATTAAGTTGGAATAAATTTTATTTAATTATTAATACCTCATTATGAATATATGAAATTTAAGATCTTGAATTATTTATGTTATATACAATTTATGGATATTACTTCCATACCAAAATTTGCCAAAAGTATGTAACGACTAAAAAGAGATTTTCCAATAAAAGGAATTGTTTAAATGTTTTGTGCATGATTAAAGTTTAAAATTTTAATTGTGATTAAATTTTATAATAAAAATTAAATAAAATAAAAAAGAGAATATCTTTTTTATAAATGAAGTTAAAAATTAATTAAATAAAAAAATTAAATAAAAATTAACTAGATTCTTTTAATTTATAAAAAATAAATTGATTAATTAATAAATTAATTATTTTAAATTTATTTAAATATGTTAAAAAATTAAATTAAATTTAATTAATTTAAATATTTCAATAATAATAAGACTAACTTTACCTTGCACACGTAAACCGGCACAATCTTTCTTTTCACTTTGAGCGCTTTTGGTCTAAAACCCTAACCATGGTTAGGCAAGAGTAGTGTCACTAGTCCCTTTAACCTTATTAGGCTTGTTTCGACTTTCGACCTCATTTCCATTTCATAGCTCCAACCTTGTCTGCTCTTTTCTTCTCCAACCAAAGAGTAGTGTTCATACTCGTATATTGAATTGCATAAAGAGCAAAGGCATAACACATATGAATTTCGTCATGTTTTGGAGCTTTTTTCGCATTATTGATTCAATATTCTGCTCAATGAAATGACCCTTTTGATTTCTGCTTCCTTGGAGAGAAAAGGTAAATATTTTTTCTTGCAGAATCTTTAATAATATCGATCAAAGATACGAGCAGAAGGGTCTATGCTGCAGAGAGAGTCGTGCTGTGTTCATTTGGAGAGGCTGGAGAGTAGTAAAGAATGAAACTTTGTATCAAGATTTGATTTTTATATGTGGGTTCGAGTGTTTCTTGTTGTATAGAGTAGTTTAAGGTTACTGTGTATTGGGAAAAGATTTGATGGGTAAGAAGAAACCTCAAAAGACAAAGGAACTCTCAGTGGCAATATCAGAAGCTTCATCGACAGGAAATGAGCAACATCAACAACTGTCTCAGACTCCTCGAAAGAGAGGTAGGCCTCGCAAGATCGTTGAAAAGAGTACTGAAACCAAAGTGAAGAACGAGCAACTAACTGGAGAAGGTAAAACTGTTGATGGTGATCAATCAAAAAGGATTAAAACTAGCAAGGAAGAAGAAGAAGAAAAACAACAACAAGGCCAAAAGGTAGAGGCTGAGGGAGTCCTGTCGACTCATAAGCGAGGGAAAAAGAAAGAAAGTGAACAACCTGAGGAAAGAGAGCCTCCTAGAAGAAGCAGGAGGAGGAAGAGCCAACCCAGAAAGAGCTACTAAATCGGTACTATTACAAGTTTTATATATCCACTCTTTCCCGAGGTCTGCAGCTAAATTTGACAAGAACCCATATTGGAAAAACTTCAAGAGATGATGATCAAATTCATAGAACTTCTGGTTACGTATTGCAGAATCAATGTTCTTGACGACTAGCTTCATCATTCTTAGCCAGTTAGCTTGTCAGATGTATTCTTCCTTTTGTCTGCATGTTTTTCAAGTGAAAGAAAGGTGCTTTTGGGTTAGGCGGGAGGTTTTCTATTGATTAATTACTACATATACATACATACATACATATATATGTATGTATCCATTGTTGTGCCTGTTGTATCTTCTTGATCTTGAAGTAGATCATTTTCTGTTCAAGCTGAAGAAAGCTTATAGGTAGAAACTTTCTTATTTGCACTTAAGATGAGTGATTGAACAGAGTTCTTGGTAAGAGTTATAGAGCATCGGTTGATGATGAGGATGTGGTAATGAAACTACGTCGTATAGGCTTGTTTGTTAGATAAGAGCAGATCAATCACTGAGGATACAGAGGAAAGAGGATGATGATGAAGTCTAGTAGTCCTGGATTACGACGTGCAACATACTCCCTGTATTGGGCGCGTAGAGAGTTTAGGACTATCCATCCATATCCGTGTCTTTGGACCAAAAGAAAAAGGATAGGAAAGGCGGAGTGAACCACCTGAATGAATGAGTGTCTCTCGCTTTCATAGATGGTTTCCATAAAGATGCCTTTCCTTCTTCTTCTTCTTCTTTTCTTTTTTCATTAGAGATCAATTTAGGTCAGGTTTGTTAACTTCGATCGAGTTTAGTTAGACACATTTTTTTACCATCTCTAGATTCTCTACACACAAGAGCACTAGGCAATTAGCAAATCTCTAAAAGTTTGCCCCTATTTTCAGCATAATTATAAATTTAAGGGTTAATTATATAAAAAATTCTAAATTTTTTGTTAAATTTTTAATTATAACTCAGAACTCTAAATAGTAGCAATAAAATTTTAAATTTTTAAATTTTTTCAATTCTATCGCGAACTTTAAAAAGTAATGATAAAATGTTCGAACTTTCAATTTTTTAAATTCTAACATGATATTAGTATTTCCGTTAAGTTTTAAAATGACTTAAATTAGGTTACGCAATCATAACAACCTCACTGATGTAGCATGTTGTAATACGAGAATAGTTTAAGGCATCAAAAAAACAAATTGAAAATGACTAAGGACATTGGGAGGATAATAAATAACGTCAGATTAGAATTGAAGAAAATTAAATCTTTGAAATTTTTATTTCTATTTTTTGAAGTTTAAGTTAGAATTGAAAAAAATTGAAAGTTTAGATATTTTATTGTTACTTTTGAAAGTTCGGATATAATTAAAAAATTAACTAAAGTTTAATTTTTTTTTAGCAATTAATCCTAGATTTAATTAAGCCAAATATATTTCGATCGGGCTTGGATATCTTGAAACTCAATTAGGGCTTATTGGAATTTGAGTCTGACTTAAAATTCAAATATTTTTTTAAAATGTTCGAGTTCGACTTAAAATCTAATAAGGTTAAATTAGATTCATTATTTTTAAATCAAATCCAATCAAACCGACTCAAATTAAACTTCTTTTGTCATCCTAACACACTAATACCATGCAAATTACTCCCTATATTTTGCATAATTATAGATTTAACCAAGACACTCATAAGACTATGTAACATACCTAAACGCTAAATCTTAGTATGCAAAGAAATGCTGCCAATGGAATCCTGAGGTATCACATTTTACACAAAAAGGTTACTTACCATCTTTTCTCAATCTTATCAGGCATTTCTTCTCGATGCTCGTTGGTCTCAACTTGAGGTGTGGAGTTCCATTCCTACCCATAGGTATGGAGCAGCACTTGTAGCTAGCGACCTACTCCCATTTGGATGCTCAATTGTCGCGAGAGATTCGTCACCGTTGTCGGCGGTTGATATCTTGGGTTCACCAAAAAAAAAAAAAACAGTTAGAAAAATTAGTAATTAGGTCTTCATTATTACATCTAACTCCAAAGGACTTCAAAATCACCCCTTTCTTAAGAGAAAATACTCAAATTGTTTAGTTAGAATGGATCTAAAATTTATGGCTCAAGTTCGATCAACTTTTATTTTTTAATTTAAAATTTGAAAATAACGTCGTTATATTTGATATATTTAAACTTTTATTTCGGTCAAATTACGCAGTTTCAGATTAAGGTTAAAAAATATTTTTAAAAATTGAGTTCAATTTAGAACAAAATCAATTTAGTTGAATTTATTAATTTCAAACTAGATTGGAGGTGCAAATGTCATCCCTTGTTATTATTTTTAATTTAATTAGTTAAATTACTTGTATATATTAATAAATGATTTATAATATGTAAAGATAATTTAATTAGTATAATCTCGAAAATATATAATATAAATTTTTTTGTTAGAGATATAAATAATTACCCATAATTAGATTATATGCTTCGATTAATCAATTCTTACTATATTTTATTAAATCTTATTTACATATTTATATAAAATTTACATAAATATATAGAGAAAATTACAGGATTTGAAACACTTTATCGAGAACATAATGTTCCAACTGACGTCACCCGTGAACTTCCCAACTCTAGCTGGAACACTGCATGAGTGGAAATGCTCAAGCAGCCTTATATTGGGCCTTCCAGGACGCTCTCACATCGAAGTGCCAGGCGCTCAATTGTAAATGTAATGTCTGCTAAGTTGCTAACAGTATATGTGCATTGGTTATTGAAATTATAAATAATAAAATGTTTTAAAATTTGATTATTTTAATATTTAATTTTAAGGACCTGTTTGTTTTCGTTTTTTGTTTTTATTTTTAATTTTTGTTTTCAAATGTAGCTTAAAATATATGTTTGTTTAAGTTTTTGGTTTTTTATTTTTGGTATTAGTTTCTTCCTATTTTTAAAAATTAGGAAAATTATACAAAGTGATTTTTTATTTTTTGTTTTTAATTCTTTCATAATTTGATTTACTATCATCTAAATATATATTATTTAATATATTAATTTTTAATAAAAATTATGAATAATTTAATTCAAAATGTTGTTGTCACTAATATTTTATTAATATGATTAATAAAACAAATTTGAAAAATATAAGTGGCGTAAACAATTTTTAAATATTAAATAAATGATCATATTTTGGGTACATAATTACCAATTTGTTTGTCATGGAAAGTTCAAAACATGGATAAAATTTCTTCTTTAAATTTTTTTAAAGAAAGCTTTTTCTTGGACTTTGATTTAGAAAATAACAACGAAACATATACGATATTTATATCAAATATTGAGTAATCAATTGTAAGTAATACAGTAAGTCATCTTAGCTTTTAAACCTGACCTGAACCAATTAAATTCGATTTAAATCAATAATTTGAGATAATTAAAATAAATTATTAGTTCGGGTCATATTTAATTAGTTCGGTATAAGTTTAAAAATTTGGTTTAATCGTCATATAAGTAATATTTGATTGGTATAAGTATGATATTTATGACACGTGTATTTAATCATTATTTTTAATCGAAGTGCATTTCATCACTAAAAAAATTTTTGAAAAATATTTTAAATACTTCATTTTTTTAGAGTTTAGTTAAGAAGTTTGATAAAGAAGGACGAGTTTTTCTAAAATGCTTGTGCACGCAAGCAAGCAATTTTAATTCAAGAGTCATGAATAGAACAAAGATCTTTGCGACATATTACACATGGGTCTATTAAAAACAATCTTTTTATTAAATATGTGTAAGGTTATATATTATTAAACTTCTTCAAATTCCACGTATTACTGGGACTCCAATTAAGTGTTATCGATGACGACGATGATGAATAGAATAAAGACTCTTGTAAGGATCAAGAAAACAGAAAAATGACTCTTATAATGCATGAACAGTAATATTAGGCTGTTTCAGTGGATCCCTGAAATTTCGATTTGTGGTTCAAGCTCAACAAATATGGTAGTGCAGCATGTTCAGGAACCTCTCAGAGTTTCTTCCTTCAATTTGCTAAGCAGAGGCATTTTGGCAGCTTCTTAGAAACGAACTCTGTACTAGTTATAAATAAGATTGTAGATTACTATGTGTTGTTGTATAGGCATTTGGCAAGCTTCATTATCCCTAACTTCTCATTAAGTACGTTCATTCCCTTTCATAAACACATCCCAATACAACAAAAAGACAAAACATACCTTTCACATGTTATTCATATTGGATCATTGAAGTGATGTTCGTGAGAAATTTTCAGAAACTCTTTCATGTTTGTTTGTACGTTTTAACTCCAGCTGCGTCCTTTTACCATTGCTGTTCTTCAAAACTTTGTAAGAAACATCATCCGACTAAGTTTAGACAACAATTAATTATATTTTAACAATTTTTAATAACTTAATTAAGTTACGTAAATTTAGTCCTGAAAAAGTAATAAAGTGACCCAATAAATTATTTGAATTTATAAGCCAAAGTTGAAGAAAAAAATAAATCCTGATCAGTATGAACTAGATTCATATTAAGTTTGTATTGAAGAGGTCTGATATGAATTTTATATAAAGAAATTTAAGGTCTTTTGTAGATACTGTAGAAAATCGTGAACGTAACGATAATGTGACTTATTTAAAGGTTCACGTATATAGAAAGCTACAGAAAGATTTTAACATATCCCAGTATACAGATTTCGTGAAGTTCTTAGTAGATTCGTTCTCATTTGAGCATTGAAAAATTCGTTTGAAGTTATAAAACTAAAATTTAAGTATTTTATGTATTTTTTCATTTATTTTTCTTTCATTTTGATTCGAGATTCGTACTAAGACTCATATTACATGTTACAATAACAACTATCAGAATTCTTGACAAGTAGGAGTGACCTAATTAGTTTCAACTCCTCACTTAAGGCTTTTCTTTGTAGGAGTTGTTGAGTTCGAGTCACTAAAAAGAGGAAAATAGGGGAAAATTTTCCTATCGATGATCTTCCAGCCTACTGGGCATACTCCTTAGTCGGATCAATTGCTAACATCTCGCTTCCAGCAATAATGTGGGAGTTAGAACTATTAGAGAATTTGGGACTGATAGAGAACCTAATGTTGAGCAGAACCAATAATCAATCAGTATGTGACGACTCTTTGTGCTCAGAAATATACAGACTACGTAAGAATTTGAGGGACCTTAACATTTCAGATTTACCTCCGCTAAGACTCTTAGAGTGGAATCTTAAGAACTTAGAATTACTTCCACAAAATTGAAAACCTAATGTATATAAAAAAAAAATTCAGCATTCTTGTTTTACTCCTATTCCAATAAAGCATTATCATCCTCAAGTTGTAGAATACCAAAATTGGGCAGGTATTTATTCAAAGTAGATGCGTCATAGTACAATTTAAACGTAGTAGTAAGCATGAAAAGGGTGAAAATGTATTCACAATGGAATGCCGAATAGGTCTTAACGTTTCAAAACGTTTAAATTAAATCTCTAATATTTTCAAATATTCAAAACATACTTTAAGTAAGATGGAAATTTTAACAAAATTAATTTTTCATTAGTTAAATATCATTTCAATGTTAACATTACATTTTTATTTTTTTAAATAAAAAGTGAGCTTTACTAATGAAATTAACTCCTCATCACTTGAATGATACGTTAATGCCGGCATGACATAACATTATTTTATTTTTTTAAATTAAAATGGACCCATTGGCCACTATATGAAATATATAACAATGGATCTTACTTGTTACGTGACAAGTGAGATTTACCGTGTGAAATGTATAATTATAGATTCCACTCTACTACGATATAATGCAACCTACTCTGAACTCTTTTTTTATTTAAAAAATGTATGCTAACATGGTATTTATTCGATAAAGGGTTAGCTTTGTCAAAATTTCCATTTATTTAAAGTTTATTCTGAACATTTTAAAATTTTTAAGGTTAAATTTAAACCTTTCAAAACGTAAAAATTCAAAATATATTTTATTTAAAGCAGAATTGGATTATACATGGGATATACCAGAAATATCCAAAGTACCATAAGTTGAATTCTGGCATTGTACGTCAGCTGCTCATTCAAAGTGGCTCCTTGTCTCATTTAGAACCATTCATTTGCCAACATGATCACTTGTCAACCACTGTTTTCTATTAGCTGTCTTTGTGTGACATGAAATCCTGTTCCATTGGATTCTATCAATGTTTGTCATCTGCAACCAAAAGACAATCTAGTACCTGTTGTCGTGCGAGGGGCATTATCCTACTACGGAGTTATGAGCCACTGACAGCTGATAATAAAAACGTCTTTTCACCGGTGGGGGCAATTTCACAATTCCTCACTTTTTCGACGGGAAAGTGATTGTTGACAGGGAAGGATCATGCAGAAGAAGCGCAACACTCGTGGATCAAATTGTTACCGTCCCTTAAATCGAGGCAGAGAAGGTGGATACGATTGCGCTTTGTTCTGAAACGTTGGTATATGTGTGGTTCTCTTTTCTTATCCCCAGCTAGAATACACTGTTCTTCCACTACCTGTTTATATATTTTCATGCTTCGTCCAACACTCTCTTTTCTATGAGCATTCGCTTTTCTCTTTAAATTTACAAACATGTCAGTTCATAACAATGGCTTCCAGGAAGATGCACAATGGCAAGAGCTAAAGCTCCCACATTTATTACATACTGATGCAGTTCAAAAACTCCACGCAACTATCCAAAATAAGTGGGATTTTCTCCGACAGTCAGCATGCCAAACCGCGGCTGGAAGAGCACTGTGGAAGCATGTTACTCATGACCCACTTGCAGACTTGCTAGCAGGAGAGGCATACCTTAGAAAATTTCATGAGAAGATAAAGGATGACCTTCTTAACAATGCCAGGGAAGTTTCAGGAGTAATTCTTGCAGTTCGAACCCTTTGGTTTGATTCGAAGCTAGAAGCTGCTCTTGACTCTTTAAGTGGGGGAACGCAAGTAGTCCTCCTTGGCGCAGGTTGGTCATCCATCTATTCATCAATTTTACTTGTTTCAAGTCTGAAATCTGACTGATATCAGTCCCCTCTCCCAGCATTCAGTTCAAATTTAAAGTCAGAAATCATACTATAATTCAGAGTTTAACATCTAGAATTGGAGTATGGGCCATGACACAAGTCCAGTTATATGTAACTATTACAGAAAGGAATCAGTAAATCACAGTAGAGGTTCTGCCCTTTAGTCAATTGTGCTTTCCCTGACAAAATTTTCTGCATATAGATCAAACTAGGGTGCACAGTTGTCTAAAGTGAACCATAAAGTTCAAGATTTGACCAAGTCTACTGAACTTCAAGAGGGTTTGTCAGTTAGTGGATGATACAACCAGCCACTCCCACTCAAAAGAAAAGACAAGATAAAGCTTTAGTGCGATTTCCAGACTGCTATTGATTAGTCTATGTAACAGTAACTTGTGACATAATTTGACCGCTGGTAAGTGGTAATTGAATGCCTGGAGTGAATAAAAGATGAGTGCTCTCTTAGGCTGCTCTAGTGACGGGCAATAGGAAAAGTTATTTCGCATTCAAGTAGTTGAAGCATCTTACTATGTCTGGTAACAAAACTTTGCTATCCAATGTCAGGAATGGATACCAGAGCATACCGTCTAAGCTGCCTGAAGGAGAGCGATGTCTTTGAAGTTGATTTTCCTGAAGTTTTAGAAGTTAAAACCACTCTTTTAGAGGCAGCAAACGAATCAATCAACAACGACCAGCATCCAACATTGAAATCAAAATCTTTACGTAGAGTGGCAGCGGACATAACGACTAACGATTGGCTTGAAAAGCTTCAGAACTCAGGCTTTGTTCCAGAAAAAAGTACAGTTTGGGTTCTAGAAGGTATCATCTACTACCTCTCCCACTCAGACGCCATGCAAGTATTGCAGATCATTGCTGATAAATGTGCCCTTACCAACACGGTTCTGTTGGCAGATTTTATGAACAAGCCATCAACAACGCTATCCAGCTCCAACTTCCATTTCTATTGTGATTGGCCAGAGCGCTTACTTCCATCTCTGGGATTTTCCCATGTAAAGCTTTCACAGATTGGCGACCCTGATGCTCATTTTGGGCTCACGGCCGATCCATCAAATCTGTTCAACAAGCTCCGCAGCTTGCCCAGGTCAATGCAAACCCACCCAGATGATGGATCACCTTGCTGCCGCTTGTATTTGGTGCAGGCATCTGGTCTAACCAGTCAAATGTAGTCCATATAAGAGGCAATTTGAGCATAATGTAGAAACCATAGGTGTCTACATCAAATACAATATAGAAGTAAGCATCATTTTTACAAAGTAATAATCTAATAAATCATCAATAAAAAATCATACAGCCAGCTGCAGATCTTTTCAGGAAGTTCTTAATTTAGTTTATGATGCAATTATCGGCTTCTAGATTCTTCTACTACGATCAAGCTAATTATTCTACACAGTACAAAAAGCGAAGAATTTTTGTTTGTTCGAGGACCAAACAGAAAAAGATGGATAAAAGAATATATAGGTCATGGTTATGTATCATACTCCCGGTGATCATACGTCAACAATAAGGGCTCAAGTTGCCAGAGATACACGCAACACAAAATTCTCACTACGTTACAGTATATACCGCAGAGAGAAAGATCTAATCTCCAGTAATTGTATATATGACGTATTAACAACTGTAAACTTATAACAGCCATGGCCAGTAAGCCGTCAGGACTGTACACGTGAAAGCATATAAATAATTCGAGCAGATAATAACTAATTCCTCTGGAGGGATGCATAAAGTAGCATTATTGGTACCATTAAGAGAGAGAGAGAGAGAGAGTAGTTCTATACTTGCAATACATAATTTTCACGTCACCAAGCTCCCTTGAGATATGGATACTCTAAGCCACAGGAGCTACGAAAGATAGGTACGTTGAAGTACATCTTATCCCGTGGCAATCATAAAGATCCTCGTCGTGAAGACAACAATAGTATATCAAACCAATTTTAGCAACTATGTAAACCCAATTAATAGTCTCCTAGCTGACCATTAATCACTATATTAATTCATCTTGAAGTACTTAAATAGCAACTAAAAATATTATTAACATTCTATGACAAGCATTTCACAGCTATTCAGGTAACACATTTTGGTTAGCTGATAGAGAGTGAGAGTGAATTTCCGAAGAGTGGATACTTGATTCTGGAAGTATGGCGAGAGAGAAAGAAAACTAATACCATGTTCAAGAAAGTATTCAAAGAAGAAGTAAAGGAAATTTCACAGAGCCAAGTTACGCTTTCTTTTACGGTCGCGACATGCCATGATAGAGAAACCTTGTCTGTGTGGAAGACTGTAAGAAGATACATAAATCAATGAAAAGGAAAGTGATTGCACCAATGAAAACAACGTAGAGGAAGGAAGATGCGACCAATTCAAGCCAAACTTAAGACTAAATAAAAAAAGAAAGAAGAGAGCCAAGTTCAATTTTTTTAATGGTCAAGATGCCATGATAGAGAAACCTTGTCTGTGTGGAAGACTGTAAGAAGATAAAATTCAACGAAAAGGAAATTGATTGGACCAATGAAAACAACTTAGGGGAAGGAAGATGCAACCAATTCAAGCGAAACTTATGACTAACTACAAAAAGAAAGAAGTGACCGCAAAACCTCGTAAACAGGTATTGGCCTGAAAATTTTAACGCTGAAACAAAATTAACATTAATCACGCTTCAAGGCAGTCCTTCACACTCTGCTCAAATTTGTCTAGTGAGGATAAAGCATCCATGAGAGTACCAACTGCTTTTTGCCTGCACGACAAAAGAAAAACAAAAGAGTAGAGACATTAGGAAATTTTTGGTAAAGTACAAGTGTATCCAATTTCACCATTTGAGTAGAAAAGAAACGGAACTTTTGTAACAGTGATTCCACAATTCACATCAGTCAAAACTATTATCAACTCGAAAGCTGTATCAGCAAAATTAACAAATGCCAGCTGCCCAAAAGGTACCATAAGTAAAGAAAACTCTCATTTTTAACTCCTTACAAATCAATGACAATGTTTCATTAGTAAATAGGATAATTCCAATCAAAAGGAAAAAATGATGTTTCTCCGTAATTCTACTCCAGAACATAACTTCTGCTACTGGATTTCATGCATTCCCGGACTTTTTCGCAGTAAACAGAATACTGGATTAAATTAATTTTGAACCACTTTGTTAGCTGGAAACAACAATTAGTCTGTGAACAAAAAAGAAAGAACTCATATAAAACATTTTCACACATTACACATTTTTAAATGTTAAGAAAATCAAATAGAACTACATAGTTCATCAACACTAAAAGCATCCAGTCTAGGACTATAACTAGGGATGACAATGGGTTGGATTGGGCTCGGGCCTTAATCCGACTCCACCCTGCCGAGCTGTTATTTTATATTTTTAATTAAAAATATAAAATAACATCGTTTTGCTTATATGTGTTAGGCCTTGGGCAGGGCTAGGTCTAGGTAGCCTGAGCCTAAGCTTGGCCCGTTATCGTTGGGGTGGAGCGGGCCAAATGTTATCTCTAACTATGACAAGTCTGAACTTTTTAAGCAAATATTGACTTATTTAGTAGAATTTTGGCTATTCGTTCAACATAAAAGCTAGATGAGGCCAATGTTTATAGCACAATTTGTAAATAGGATCATGCACATGTGATGACTGTTCAAAGATACACCAGCTACACAATTGCAAGTTAAAAGATAACATTACCTATTGCGCGCAAGCTTGATATTGGCTTCATTAGCCACACCATTCAGAGAAGAGAAAGATCTGCATAAAAAGAATCAACAAGAAGAAAGCTCAGAACTTCAAATTTCTAGCACCTCCTCGTCTCAACGAGAATGAGCAATAAAAATTGACCAAAGAAAGTAGGATCTGAAGCCAATAAGAAATAAATTACTTGTTAATAATTGAAATTCCTATCATTCCCCTACGGAATCTGATACAAACTGATATATTCAAAATACTCTAAAACGGTTTTTGACAATGAAACAGAACGACTATTTCATATAAGACTCACAATTTCAAAGATAAAGAAAAGCAGAGATAACTTTTGATGTGACAATGTTCCAGAAATCAGCATTAGGTACATGTAAGCAGATGACATACAAATATGAGATTTCCGTAATCATAATTTTGATTTTGGTTTCACTAACCTCTTAAATACGTGCATAGAACCAGTTACAAAAGCCGTAAACTTCAAGATGGTTATAAGATTTCTTGCATCTAAACCTACTGCATCTTGATTTCATTATTTTACAGGTATTATTTTCAATACAACATATAAAAAATGACCAAACCATGCGTGAGAAAACATGAACATCACACCCATCGAAAGAAACAAATAATAGGGTTACCTACTTTATAAGGTCATCTAGCATCGCCTCAGCTTCCAGCTTTATAGGGTCTTTTTGGTCAAGCAATGAAGAAGCATTTTTCACAATTAATCTAAACGTACAAACCTGAACAAGCAACGATTCAATTGCTAATTAATAAAGTAAGATATTGGAAAGTAATCAAATGTGGAAACAGAGAAATTTGTCGATACCTCAACACCGGTATTCGCCTGAAAATTAACGAAGGAATTGCGCTCTTGCGCGACACAATCCCTGAAAGCGGATTTCAACTGCCTCTGAATTTCCTCTGACTCCTTTTCCGTAAATTCAGAATCACTACTTGCTGATAAAATCGTAAAAACCAACAAATTTTTCACACGTTAGAGTTACAGTAACATACAGAGTGAGAGATAGAGTAGTGAAAAGGTTTCTACAAGAAAAGCATACGTACAGAGTAGGAGATAAACAGAGCGAAGAATTTCGCGGGAAGCGTCAATGGGAGCCAGTAGGAACTTAGCAGACTTCCTCTTCTGGTCTTTAAGCCAATCCTTGGGTCCTGCTGCGTAATTTTCACACAATCAGTGTTAGCGTTTCCAAAAATAAATAATCAAACAAAAATTTCAATGAATAGGGAATGACGGGGCTACATATGCCGATGGAGAAGGCCGGGGCCGGAGAGGGTTGCGAGAGCAGATCGAGGAACGAGAGCAAAGCGACGCTTCTGCGAGAGATGCCGGTGAGACGGAAACGAACTGGGGAGATTTTAGGGTTTGAAGTTGGGGACTTTGGACGGAGTGAATTGAGTAGGATTGAAGGTGAAGAAGAAGAAGGTGAAATGGAACTCATGATTTTAATGTGTTTGTTTTAGGATTCATTACCCGCCTTTTATTTAACTGTTATTAACGGACACATACGTGGCAATTCTTTTGGATTACTGTTAATAAATTCTGATAAAATAATTATTATATATTTAAAATTTGAAATTAAAATAATTATCAACACTTTATGGTTTTTTTTTATTTATAGGCCTTTTCAAATATATTATGATATTACAAATCAATTAATTGATGAATTTGAAATCTGACCATAATTAATAAATTTAATTATGGTCAGATTTCAATGGCTCAGGTAATAATTTCGAGGAAGAAATTCCTTAAAGAGGGGGAGAAATGTCGACCCCCTGAAAATTTTT
>JANZXR010008063.1:0-16600 GCA_027575705.1 Erythroxylum echinodendron
ACTAGGTAAGAATCTTTGTTGGATCATAAGCTTCATATCCAACCAGTTTCGAATAGGTGGATGTTGTCTGCGATAGCTCTCATTTTGGACAAAAGTCCACCATGCTGATGCACCTCCCTTCAATTTGTACCCCACAATAGGAACCCTACGTTCGTCTTCCACATCCATAACCTCAAAGAATCTTCCAACCTCCACTAACCAATCTAAAACAGCTTCTACATCTAATATACCATTAAAATTCTGAAGATCTACTTTGATTTTGTAGCCATCACTTTGATTTTCACGACTCCTGTAATTCTAAACTGCTCTAATCTGATCTGGTGGTCCTCCATAAACTGGTTGCGGATCTGCGACCCTAGGACTTGCCATCGCAGGAGGATGCTTAATCCTTCCTAGGTTTAACTACTCTCCCAGCATCTGTCTTATTTATGCTATTTGATTGGATAAGTTTGTGACGGATGTTTCTAAGATAGTAAGTCATTCTTCGTAATTGGCGGCCATAGAGGATAGGCTCTGATACCAACTAACGCAGAACGGAAGTTATGAACGGAACAAGAACGTTTAGACTCCGTTCAGGAGTTTAATCAATGTCGTTTGATTGGATGAAAAGATAAACAAGAACGACAAATGATCTTGAAAGAAAGGCAAAGCCAAATTCTAGAATGATAGTTGTGATCCGAAAATTAATGTCTAAGAAAACATAAATAAGACCTATTTATAATGGCCGCAAACCCTAATCCGAATCCTAACAAGATTACGAAAATAAAAAACCGAAAAATAGTAAACTAGTCTTTTTTTAAAAAATGAAAAATTGGGCCCCTATTCAGGCCTTTTTTCGCATCCTGCCGCAAACCTTGCCGCGGTCAAGATCTTCCATGTAATCCAAAGCTAACTGGTCCACATCAAGAGGGCATTATGATTAGTATATAGCTCCATAGTCATAGTCTTTTACACATTAGGACCTTTTGCATAGTAGAAGTAGAAAGGATTCCAAGGCCTCTATATTTTTTTTTTTGGAATCACCACCATACTTCACTTAACTTTAGCATTATTGGAATGCTCAATTCTACCTCACCAGAGAAATGCTTTAATGACATGATCCATCTCTTTAAGTGCTTTCTTTAGTAGTGCAATATGTGTTCTTTGTAGATCCATTTACCCTGATTATTGTACTCTATAAAAGCCTCAGAGCTCGAGTGGAAATCACCTTTGCCAAGAGCCTTACACATAAAAAGAACTGTACCTAGCATGGAAAATCTTCCTTATTCAATCTGTTGAGAGCAAAATTTAAGTTTTTACATAGTCGTTTATCTAAATATGCGTGAACAACAAAACCATAGGTCACTAGATTGATCTTTTCTTGTTTAGTGGTTAATCACGCGCGCTTATGGATGATTAATGGTTAAGACAATAGTATGGATGGTTGAACTAGCCAAACGAATAAAAAGAAAAAGTCACTTGACACATATATGAGGTGTTGCAACTACTTTGATGACTCTAAATGCCAATCCAAGTACAAATTTCCCAAGCATTGAGTAATTTACAAAGGTAAAAGGTGTTCCTACCCTCTTAATTCATTTATTTTACTGCTGTTTAGGTAGACATGAAGCTTGTCATGTCAAATATTGCAGTATATTATGTGAACCCGTTGAAATTCTTTGATATCAAGATGGTTTTTGTTTTTGATGAATTTATGTAACTCTTCCAAATAGTTATGGTAATCCAAAAGCTATCTAAACACTTTTCAATAGAATAATGTTCACAGCCCTTATAGTCAGTAACATATTATCAAATATATGGTCAAAATATCAATGTTGCTATATGTAAAAAGTTTCTTTCATCACATTTAGACATGATCAATGGCACCCAATCCATTTTCTAGACAAAAAGTAGCAGAATTAAAACTAGAAAAAAAGCAAAGTGTTTACATAATTTAAAACTAGGGTTATAATAAGCACCAGCATTGGGAGGAGCCTCGTAAGGTAGCTAGGTTTGTGATCTTCTTTGGTCTAAAATGGTATGGTAGGCTTATATTCCTTGGTGTCAATGAAAGAGAGACAAAGTCTTTACTATATATTGAAAATTTTATCTGGTCCTAACGTATGAATAGCCAATGAACCATTATTGAACAAAACCTACTATGGAGACAGTGCAGTGGCCATTAAATATTCAAAAATCTTAAATTAAATGACAAAAGTATATTTAACCTAAACCTAGTATTTTCCTTGGTTCATCTGACACGATTGTCCGAAACCAATTCATCTGACACAATTTGGTTAGACTCGAATAGGCTTGAACCAATTTGAATTGAGACCATTTAACCCAACCCGACTTGTTTAAGCCTAAATTGACTAACACGAAAATGATTCAGACCATTGCTTAAGAAGGCTCGCCTATGTCCCCACTTCTCTCTAACAAATTAGAAATTCATTCAAACTCAACCCTACTTGCTTCGATCTGACCTATATGAAAACAAATTGCCCCAACTCAACTTGACCCGATCTATACCAAATTATCAAAACGAGTTGGGCAAAGCCAGAAAATGCTATGAACCTCTATAAAACTGACTTTTTTTAGCTCTTTATAGCATCCAATTTTTTCAATTTTAGTTGGGAAACACTTCTCCTGCTTGTCTGAGGCATCCTTCCTCCAGTTAGTTAATGAAATTTTACCTAATTGAGCCTAATTTAGGTGAATTTCGTGCTCACTATCTCTATTATTTATCTTTAAGTTGAAAGCACACTCCATTGGCTTTGATTCCCAAAAAATGCGAATAAAAACATAAATAAATTCAAAACAGTTCCTAGAATAATTTTTATAAAATTTAACAGAAAGAAAATGCTTATCGTAAAGCATAAAACTATATATAGGTCTTTTATCCAAAATATATGAATATTTGGAAAAGCGTACATACATATAGAAAAAGGGGGAGATATATAAATAAAGAGAGATAAAAAATGATATCTTCTTGTAACACGTAATAGAAGTCTTAATTATATATTTCAAATCGAACATAAAAGGAAAATATTGAAGAAATATGAAAATATTTGATTTCGGTTTCATAACGATTGAAGGAGCTTTCGAAGGCCGAACGAGCGCGAATCCATTAGCACCTAAATCCTTTATTAAGCTACTTTATTATCTTTATCTGGATCAAATTATGTAACCTAACTGATAAGTTATTGAAAAATTAATAAAATGCTATTAATTGTTGTCCATCTTTATAGGAAAATATCTAACATTCTCTCCCTTAGATAATAATCAATTGCAGTATTGGGTCAAGTTTAAAACCAGTTCAAAATATGGTTAAGCCACATTACTATATTGGTTGACTAGGTTTAAAAATTAGTTGATCCAAAGATAATGAAAGTCCATCATTCGGTCTCATATGGCTTTGGTTTCTGAAAAATATCAAATACATATGTCATGTGTGACACAGATCCAACATAATAATTGATATCTAGTACCTCACTAACATGAATGAGAAAATAGAGTGTGACAAACTTAGATGATACCTGTATGATCTGATATATGTCATCTTTTCGTTTGTAGGTCTCGATTTCTTTAAACTTTATATTAAATTGCATATGAGAAACCACACCAGAGAAATCTTATTTTCTCTCACCGAATACTAAACTACATTAGAGAAAACCTTTAAGGGATTAAACAATTATATCCCCCTATATCATGTTAAAATCCATAGATATACTTGTTAGACTGTATGTGTCCTAATGACATAGGCTTAAAGCTAATCTAAATATATGCCTAATGACCTTTAAAATGCTTAAGATCCACACAGACCTTAAGACTTTCACATGTATTATAACAATGTATAATAACAAATATACTAAGGATAAAATGTGATCATCTTTATTAATCAACAACTATAATGTCATAATACATCAAAATTTATAAACAGACAAGGAGCAAACATAATGGTCCCTAACTAACAGTGTCTAAAGACTTCAATACACTCATACTATATACATGTGTTTCAAACATAAGTGGGCAAAGTCCTTTAGTTAAATGATTAGTTAACATCTCCTCAGCCCTCAAATGTTGTACCTCAATGTCACCTTCATATATCAACTCCTTTATGGTCAAGTTTTTGACCTCCAAATGCTTAGACCTTGTGATATTATTATTGTTGTTACTAAAAATACAACAACAAGATTATCACAATACAACAGAATAGGTCTAGTCACTGAATCAACAACAAATAACTCAAAAATCAAGAATTTGAGCCAAACCACATGTGAAGTAGCCCTATAACATACTACAATCTTTGCATGCATTATTGAGGAAGTCACTAGTATCTACTTGACACTCTTCTATAATACTATACCATTTGCTCATATGAAAATGTAACCTAAAGTGGACTTTTTATCATCTAGATATATAGCAAAATTGGAATTTATACACCCTATGAGTCCTAGATTGTTGACCCTTTTGTATGTCAACATACAATCCTTGGTTCCCTTTAAGTATCTCAACACTTGTATAACTACATTCTAGTGGTCTATCCTAGGTTAGCCAGATATCTACACAATCCTTGGTTCCCTTTAAGTATCTCAACACTCGTATAACTGCATTCTAGAGTTCTATCATAGGTTAGCCAGATATCTACCTAACATTCGAACAACAAATGCAATGTCTGACCTAGTGCATACCTAGGTATACATCAGGCTACCAACTGCACTAGAATAAGGAACATTCTTTATAGCCTCTTTCTCTACTTCATTCATCTGACATTGTGCCAAAGGTAATCTCTTACCATGAGAGATTGGTGCTATAACATGTTTACAGTAAACCATATTAAACCTTTGTAACATTTGCTTAATGTATGCATTCTGTGAGAGGCCTAAAGAGTGTTAAGATTTGTCCTGGTGAATTTGAATACTTAGGACAAAAGACGCTTCACCAAGATCTTTCATGTCAAAATGCTTGGCCAAAAGTTACTTAACCTCATATAATATGGTTAAGTCATTTAATGCGAGCAATATATCATCCACATACAATAATAGGAATGCCACTTTGCTCCCCCTGATCTTATTGTACAAGCATCTTTCAACTTTGTTTTTATGAAACTGAAAGAGTTTAAAACCTAATCAAACTTTGGGTACCACTGTTTGGAAGTCTGTTTCAAATTGTATATCGATTTTCTTAATTTGTAAACCTTATCAGTCTCTTCTTAATCCTGAAACCCTTTAGGTTGCTCTATATAGACCTCTTCATAAAGGTCACCATGGAAAGCTGTTTTAATATCCATCTGATGTAGCTCCATATTAGAATGAGCTACTATTGCCATAATCACTCTAAATGCATCCTTAGAGAATACGAAAGAGAAAGTAACATTAAAGTCAAACCCTTCTCTCTGAGTAAACCCTCTGGTGACCAATCAAACCTTAAACGACTTAACTTTACCCTGAGTATCCTTGTTGGCCTTAACCAACCATTTATAACTAGTTGGTTTGTAATGTTAGAGCAAATCAACTAGCTCTCATACCTTGTTATGCTTCATGGATTGCATCTCATCCTTCATTGCATCCCACCAAAAATTTGCATAAGGGTCCAAAAACAACTTCTATAAAAGTGATTGGATCCACATCATGTCTAATATTATAGTCTTGTTCACCCAAATAGACTATGTAATCAGGTGGGATAGCAGGTCATCTCACTCTGGAGGATCTTTACAACTACATTGATTCTTGTACCCCAGGAACCTCTATTTGTATAGGTATGAGTTCCTATTCCTGTACAAGTATAGTACTAAGACCTTTGATCCACTGGACCTGACTATATGAGTGGTGGATATGAAATAAACGTAGTATCCGTCTTGCTATCATCTGAAGGGTGAGACAACCTAATGATAGGCTATTATTTAATGCATTAATTTGGGTCAATTATGTAATGTCTTGGGGTAGATATTGTGCTAAATTGCTATTTTTATATTATATTTGGATGTTAGGAGCTGTTTTGGAAAAGTAGAGCAAAAAAAATCAATTTGGAAGAATGGTACAATAAAGGAAGTCGTTAATGTTTCAACATATAGACAAAACGACAGCACATAAGAGAACAAAAATGCAGCAGATGGGGATTAAAAATGACATTTAGTAGACATCAGCCATCAATAATAAAATGAATAAAATGGTAGTAGAGACAAAGACAAAACGGAAGTAGGTCGGGGGTGAAATGTGGGTGTAACATCAGTAAACCAAGCAACAAATTCCAGAACCAAAAACGCAAACCATCAGTAGGCCAAACCAAAAACAGAAACGACAATGCATGTACCAAGAAAGAAACATCCAAAACATTAGTGAACAATGATAAAACGTAGTGGACTAGAGATGTTTAAGACTCTAGAGGTTTTTAAGACTAGAAAGTGTTTTTGAAGTAAAGTACGTAGTTTTTTTTGTAACATAAGAAGGTTTTTTTTATTTTAAGAAAAATAAGGATAGTAGGCGGCTGGGGGGCTCACGTTAAAAGGAGGGGACATATTTTATTGAGGAAGCATAGAGGCAGCTGAGAAGGGTGACAAGTGACACGTGGAGCTCTCCAATATCATTCCCCTTTAAATTTTTTGCATAACCATAATTTTATTTTCAACAATTTTCATGTGTTCTTTAGTTCTTATGGCTTGTAGCTAAATTTTTATTTTAGTTAGAGGATTATATTGAAGCCTTAATTTTATGGAATTGTGAGATCTAATTGTTTATATCTTTCTTATATATTCATAAGTATTTATTTATTCTCTCTATTTAGTTTGTCTATGATTATTTTAGGATTTGTTCAATAAAAGGCCTATATTTGATAATCCTGAAATAGTTGACAGCTAATTAGAACTACACATGTTTGGAATAATAAAGTGGCAATCAACATTATTTTATCACCTCGTAAGTGATTTAATTTATGTTGTGCGAACGAATAATCTAATGTAAATGAACCCGGTTGTGTGTTTATTAGTTAGAACTAGGTCTCTCTTGATCTTAATGCTGTTGGAACATTAAATCCTACTAGGCAATCTCTAGGGGTTGTCTTTCAATTAGAGAAGTAATTAATTGGCGTCCTTTGATTATCGAAAAATTAAGGAGATATTGGTTATTTAAAGTGTTCGCCGATAACTATAACCAATTTACTGATGAATATATGAATTGATTTTTGCATCGATGACCAAGTAACAAAATTAAAGTGGAAATACATCTTTTGACTAGAAGCTTTCTCCCTTGTTAAGTTTCTTAATTTTATTTACATCTTTGTTTTTTAATTGAACTATTATTAACTTATTTTCATCAAGTAAAACCCCTAATTGTATTGTTTATTTTTGTAAAAGAGACAAATCCACTATTCCTTTTAGAGATGATCCATACTCACTCTATGCACACATTAAGTGAATTAAGGTGATTTATTTTTGTTGGTTTGACACCCACCACCTACCCTCATCATTGACATCATATTATAGAAACTTAGCTGTTTGTGATTTAACTATTCTAGCCCCCTTTCTTTATAGTAAAATCTGTAGCCTTTAGAGTGGTTGGGATATCTAACTAAATAGCAACGAATAGAATGAACATGTAATTTTCTTTCATAAGGATTATACAAGCATACCTCAGTAGGGTAGCCCCATGCATGAATGTGTGTAAAGTAAGGCTTCCACCTTTTCCAGATCTCCAAAGGCATCTTCTACAATGACTTGTTCAGGACTCTATTAAGTATATACAATGTCGTCTTGATGGATTCACCTCAATGGTAATCAGGTAGGTTAGTCATGCTCTACATTGATCAAATTATGTCCTTTAGGGTATGGTTACACCTTTCAACCATACCATTTTGCTTAGGATTACCTATTATAATGAACTGAGTCACTATTCCAACCAATTATATATATCTAGTAAATGGACCTTTTTCTTGTCTTGAAACACCATGATTGCCATAATTCTCTCCTTCATGTTTAGATCTGACAATTTTGGTGGATTTTCCCAATTGGTTCTCTACCTTAGTGTTAAAAATTTTGAATTTATCAAGAATTTCATATTTTTTCTTAAGCAATAACAGATAACCATAACGTAAATAATCATCAATAAATGCCAGAAATGTTTAGCATTGCACAATGTAGTTGTATAAGGCCCATTAATATTTTTACATATGAGACATAATAAGCCAACTGCTCGAGTGGCCTCTTTTTCTTTATTTTGGTCAAGTTACCTCTGTAACAGTCAACACATGTTTCTAGATCATTAAAATCTAGAGATGGGAGAGTGCTTTCCTTTATCAATCTCTCAACTATATCTTTGGAAATGTGGCCTAAGCATTTATGTCACAACATGTATGATGTTTCCATTATCAAAGGTCACTTTCGAGTAACAAGTTCAGCAATATATGAAGAAGTATACATTTCATAAGGGGTAAGACACATTCTATATAATCCATACAACAAGCAGGTAGTTCCAATATGTTAAAGATAAATTTATATTTGAAGTATCAATGATAAAACGATGACCTTCTTTGTCTAACATTGATACAAAGATCATATTTCGTTTGAAAGATGGTATATAAAATATGTCGCATAATATAATTACAAACACCATATCAAAGTTTAAACATACATCCCCTACATACAAAACATTAACTTCTGCATTATTGCCTACCTTCAGTTTCTCCTCCCCTTTAGTTGATTTTCTCCTGGATTTGAACCCTTGCATTATGGAAGCAACATGATTAGTGATAAGATCTTATCTTACTATATTATTTGATATTATCTCCTTTGTTTTAAATTTATTTTAGTGCTTAAATATGAAAATTAATGTTTGTTTTGTTTTAGGAGATGAAAAGTGGAGATTGCATTAAATTGAGACTCTATTGATGATAATCATGAATTTTGGATGGAGTGAAGAGATTGTTGCGATGGATCAGGTTGATCACTTGAAGAGTTGGAGTTTAGCTTAGAAACTTCTTATCCCTATCCTATAGGAATTTGAATTTGAATTTGTTTTAGATAAAGGTCTTTGAATGTTCGAATTAGATTAGGATTATATCAGAGATGTTCCTCATAGCAGAAAGAGGTTCGTTAAGTTTTTAGTAATTCTTTATCTTTCTTCTATTTTTGTTATTGGAGCAAAAGCCACGGGTGGATAAACTAAATCATTACGATTCAAGGGGATTCGAAACTCTAGTTGTAATCTTATGAGGTTTTATGTTCCAAACTTTTATTCATGTTTTAATTCAAGTATTTTTTATTTTAAATTCTCATATTTCATTAATAATTAATATTCAATTAGTCTAATAATTTAATTTAATACTGATTATTCTATCGTTATTTAGGAATTCAATGATCCATAAATGTCATAAAAGATTAGTATAAGTAGCAAATAGGTTATTTATGAATTTTCATATATTAACTTATAATAAATAAGAAAACTAAATTGAATAGTTATAACTATCTCAATTATTTAATTTAGGGTTTAGTCTTTTTTGCCGAGCTTATTGCTATCATTTATTTAATATGGAATGTTATCACACCTAGTTAATGAATGATAAGTTTTGGTTTGGAAGCTGAGTTTGAACTAATTAATTTAGGAAATTTTGAAATTTATTACGGCTATCATATATGTTTTGGACTAACTACTTGAATTGTGAAAATATTCTCTTTAAACCAATGATCAATGTTATAATTAGATGAGATCTTTCCCTTGAATTGGAGTTTGGTAATTGACTTTATTATATTTAAATTCAGTTGACTTAATTTGTTTTTGAATAATTTAAATTAATCAATTATTTAATAAAAAACCATTCATTAACTTTTATTAATTGAAATTAAGAAGCTAGTATTTAGTTCTCTAGAGATTTGACTTGGCTCCACGTTTACTACAAAAGTTTGGAGAATCGGAATCATTTTGGGGGCTTCGATAACTTGACCAAAATTTGGAGCCATTATTAGGGAACTATTTTAGTTTCTTATTTTTTTTTGCATTTTTATTTTACAATTACTGCTAACCTCTTGTCTTATATGACTCGTGCTGCTCAGATAGGTAAATTACAATATGATCTAGAAATTAAGAAGACAATGCATCATTTGAGAAAAGAGACTAAGCAAGGAAGTGATCATTCACCTTCAGACGTGAAAGTTGAAGTAGATCTAACAATTGGTGAAGAGTCTAATTTTCAAGAAGCGGACGAAAAGATGACAAACCTCAACCCTATAACGTTGAGGGAGTTAATGTAACATACTACTCTCATAGAGTATATGCCCGACATACCAGAGGATATTTGAGAACATACCCTATAGGAATGGCACATTAGGACAATCACTTTAACATATTTTAAAGCATCATATATATCATAAGCAAACCAATATTCATTTTGTCCCATTTCATTTACAAACATATCCAGTCATAAAAGTCATTACATTTTAAAATTCACATGTACATTTTTTGAGAAATGCTATTCTTGATGCATAATGACTAAAAACATTTGCAAGTACAACTGATCCGGACCACTAATTCATGTCCAAATGTAGTAGCTATACTCCAACTGGACTAGTTAGATCTCTTTTGAACCTGAAAAATAAAGTTACAATTTTGATGAGTTTACGAAACTCAGTGAGTGAACCATCATCGATGTGCTCACCCAAGTCAAATCATAGAAACAAACTATATCACACTTTAACAACTCTAATATGTAATTCAATATTTCATACCACATCATATTCACTATCGATTCAGTAAATTTTAAGACAATTCAATAATTCATCTCAATTCAATAAGGCATTTCAATTTGATCATTTGATACATATAGGGATGCATATGCAAATGCATACATGGTTTCCATTTCCTTTTCATTTGTCATATTTCAACATGTACTATACAACAATGCATATCACTATTTCAGAACAATTCAATAATTTATCACAATCATTCATATGATACATTTATAATTGTAGATGCAAATGCACACGTGAATCCATTTTCATTTTACTTTGTTATGACTGAGTGCCTATTTACTATCCTGTATCCCTTATGAATATCGGGCTCATTTCATTTACTGTCCCATATTCACTGTAGATACCGGGCTCGTTATTAACTGAGCTTATGGCTCTTTGTACATAATTCTTGAACTTAAAGCTTTTTTTTTACGTTGGCTATTTTGGTCACAACTCCTTTATTTAATCATGCATTCAATGTAATAGAATGCATCAATTAACATAATATGCCACCAATACTTTTCATTCAACGTGTTCATGTCATTTATCATATTCTTCAGACTTGAGTTCGACATTCAACATTCAGTTGAGTACACATTCCATATTACACATATAATTTGAAAATACTTCCATATACAGTCCCAAGTATCAAACTCCTCAGACCAACAATGTCTGGAATCATAAATCATATAAGTAACCGTTCAATAACTGAAAGTTAACTAAAAACAATCCAATCATAGTGAGAAACATCTAGGTTAATTAACAGTACGCTCCAGATAATCTATTGCCTTAATGATCTGACAATGTCTGGATGTTGGCAATCAACATGCGTGTTTGTCGTCATACATACACACATAGTTCAATCATTCACATATATCTATGCCATGTTTCAATGCATGCTCAACTGAATTTTCAGGTATGTATTCATATACAAAGATCTTGACCATTTAGATATTATAGCTTGTATATTACCACTTTGCATTCAGGTTTACACCTTGAGCAAGTTTGATTACTTTAAAATTCATCAATCATACATTTATTCAATTCTCATTCATACTTTCCTCATGTTCATCAATGCCCATTCATTCATGCCTAATACAAATTACTTGTATTTTTAAGATCATGTTTGCATTCATAAGAACACCTTTATTCCTTTGACAACTCATAAGGTCTAGATTTTGATACATTGATATCAAAACAATCCATTCCTTAAGTTATGACATCAATTATCAGTCTAAACTTAT
Source organism: Erythroxylum echinodendron (assembly GCA_027575705.1). Taxonomy (NCBI): domain Eukaryota; kingdom Viridiplantae; phylum Streptophyta; class Magnoliopsida; order Malpighiales; family Erythroxylaceae; genus Erythroxylum; species Erythroxylum echinodendron. The sequence goes on from JANZXR010008063.1 coordinate 11,941, forward strand.
CAAGCTTTTAACTAATTAATCAAGCAACAATCTAAGTTCATTTCAAGCCCCAATCAAATCCAAATGCACCAAAGTAAAGTGACCTATCCTTATGTGGTTCAACAATTAAACAAGACAGAAAATTTTCATTTCAAAGCTACCACGATCGTGGTCCCGATGTTCACTATCCAATTTCCCTCAATTCTCCACGAATTTCATCTACCTAGGATCATCATTAACACTTCAAATTTTCCAGAATTTATACTCTCAAAAGCTACTTCAATTCATGTTAAAATAGCTTCCATCTTGGTTACATAAATCTCACAAAATTCTACTCAATTGTTTCTTCACCATTTATTTTATAACATCATACATGTGATCCTAACTTTTCCAAATTCAATAACACTTCAATAACTCCTATCTTTAGCATAAATTTACCTTCATTTATACTTGAAACCTTAACCTAATTCATCCATATAATAACCTATAACCTACTGTTTTCATGCATTAAAAAAAAACAAAAATTACCATTTATGCATCATTTTTCCAACAATCATTTAACACCAATATCACAATCAATCCATCGCCAATAAGTCATCATTAAGTTTTATTAACATATATCACAAAAGATCAGTATTTTATTTATTTGATCAGCTCAATTGCCTCCTTAATTATCAAGCTAACCTAGCCTTCTATGCATGCAAAAACATCTTAAGTACAAGGTGATAGTGGACAGAACTTAGGTAAAAGATAAAAGTTGTGAGGAAGAAATGAGTTCTCGTTAGTGAGAGGGAGGAGAAGAAGAAAGAAGACAGCAAAAGCAGAGATGAAACAATCTCCTACAGTAGTTCAATTAATTAGATGAAAGGTGTCATTATTCTACAAAGACACTTGTCATATATGCATGCAAGCCACCTGTCCTCTTTATATACTACCAAATGTCACTCAACTATTATGCCATTTGTCATGAAATCTCTAATCCATTTGTCACTCAATTTTACTATCATGTGTCACTTATTTCATAGGCATAGTCATCTTAAATTTCCATGTGTCAACTTGTCTTGCAACTTGACTTTTTTCCTAAGCAAAATGTATATATTAACTCATCAATCTCTCAATTGTAACAATTAATTCAAAATTACTGATTGTAATCCATCAATTCTTGTTATTGGTAAACCAAAGTACAAGACATTAGAAAGGCATATTCATGTCACATTCATTTTAGTTTCATACCCCAGAATATGTCAGTTGAGTGCTCATACCATCTTTGCAATGTTTTTCAAAATCATAAATCATGTGTGTATGCTATTATTATGTATATGAATAAAATATTTAAATTATGTCGTAAATGTACCAAATTCATTCTATATGATGCAACTCATGAGATTCAGTAATGTAACACTTTAATCCCTCAACAATTCAAGAGACGGGAAATTACAACTCTCCCTCTTTAAGACATTTCATCCTCGAAATTCTTAACTAACTGATTGACTTGTGCATCGTAATGTTAGTTAAAATAAAATAACTAGACTACTACTATAGCAGTGGTGAGTTTAGGTCGATCCCACAGAGAGTGTGTGAAAAGTTGTTGAAATGAAATTAATTAATGCTTAGGAAAAAGGGGGGGTTTGGATTTAATAAGAAAAGAAAATAAAATAAATATAAGGAAAACAAATTAAAGAAAGCATGCAAAAATGATAAAATTGGAGAATTCGGTAGGGATCTGGTTCTTTGGTTCAATCTTGGCCTACACCCTAATTAAGCATAATTCATTAATTTGTTGTTCTTTTATCTCTCTTAGTAATTATCAGACATAGATTAAAAACAAACTCTGTTAATCCCGATTTTTCCTTAGATCCTAGTTAATTACGAAGTGCTCGTTAATTAACCCTAGTTATAGGGAAACCTAGAATAAGCTTTCAAAGTTTATCTGGATAACCTCCTTACGAATATGAAAAATAAACCAATGTAGGTAATAATCACATAAGCTTAGACTATTTAACCCATGTTATGTTATCTCTAATGATTTGAAACTATTAGTCACTACACATGAATCGAGAATACAACGATTATGTATTGCATTAGATTCTAGCAATGGGTTATCATGAAAAATGATTCAGTAGAGCATTAAAATCATTATCATTCAAATACCCAATCAATCCACATAAGTTAACACAATCAATTTCTAATGAGATAAAAAACAACAAAATAATAAAAATAACACAATCACCTCCGAATCGGTGTCAGAAACTTAACCTTCTATAGGTGTCCTAAGAAAATACTTCAGCCTCATGAAAACTAACCTAACCGAAACCCCCTTGGGTTCTTCACTGAGCAAGCTCTCTTCTTAGGTACTGTTCATTGATTTGACAATTACATACGATTGACCATCCTTGCCATTCAGACTTCTTTCCTCTTTTACAACTCTCTTCTATTTTCCAGCCACCAAGCTGCAGCTTTTTTCTATGCTAGCTCCCTCGTAGCTCTTCACTCCTTGCTACTATAACTGATTTGACAAATTAATAACATTGGCCACGCTCACTGTTCATGTAACCTCTTGCAATGTTAAATGCTAGCTTAAATACAACGCAAGTGATGCTATCATTTTTTCTTTCAAATCCCAGCATTCACTCCAATTTTTTCTTGTCTTTTAATTTTTTTCTTGCTCCAAGAAAAAAATGAGAATTAATCTTCAAAAAATGACTCAAATGTAGTACTTTCGACTCACTTTAATTTCTTTGCTTCCAAATTATACCTAAAATCATATATAAACTAAAGTGAGTATCTTAAGCATTTTTGTATCATTAATCGCTAAACGTAAATTATTAAATGTATCAACAATTAAACACATATCAATTTCTCCCACACTTAGCTTTTAGCCATCCTCAGGCAAAACATCCAAATTAAGCTCAAAGACCCGAAACATTTACACAATTCCTATATTTTCGAAGACTATATAATCATAAGTAAAGATGAATGACTTTTAAAAAATCATAGCAAGAATTCAACATTCAATGCTTCTACTCATGATCAATCAACGAGCATCATCTTCAGAAACTGAGCAATCTAATGATAGACTCAAAAAATGTGTTTAACTAAAATACATCCACAAGTACGCTCAACACCATCTATGATTATAACAATCTACAACTTTGGATATCATTTCATTTCTCCATCACTAATGTTCACATGCAAATTCATGAATCAAAGGACATTTTAAGGTTATAATTTGGGCAAATATAAGGTGAAAAGTATTTAGGTCAAGTAGCATGAAAGCTATTAAGCTAGTGAAACAAAGCTAGGGTTTAGGGTTTAGAGTTTAGGGTTAAGGTTTAGGTGTAACAACCACATACCCCCTGGAAGGATATATAAATGCCACATAGAATAGCACAACAAATTCACCGTGCTAAGCATATAGCTTAGTGAGTAATAACTAAACTATGCATAATTTGACAATTAATCATATTGAATCAAGTTATAGTACAAGCAAATATTAAATTTCAAAATAATTACATAGTTAACAGAACTGAATATCAAAGAAGGCACAATCCTTTCAGATCAAAACATCATTTTGTTTATTTCAAAATCCAACATATATCAAAATACACAATCAGATGACTGCTAATCCATCAAAAGAAGTGGGTAACGGGAATTATATAGAAGATACCATAATTGGTATCATATCACAGAAGAGACTTATGTCACAACAACAGAAGACACCGAAGTGTCAATAATAGAAGACATCGAAGTGTCAGACACTGAAGTGTCACAGAAGCAGTTGCAGACCCTTCTAGGCATGCCTATTTACCCACAACTAGGATTGAACAATTTTAAAACAAAACAAGGTCATTCAGACATTTCATGTGCAAAGCAAGTAGTCAATCATATTCACATACAAATAGCACTTCTAATGATATAAACATGCATCAAACTCCTCGGAAAATTATTGTCTGGAATTCATAACACAATCAGCATAAGTCAAGTTCAATTTAGTAGTAAACAAAACAAATTAAGGTGAGACCATCTTAGGTTACTCATAAAAGTTACCATCTAAATTATTTACAAAATCTCCCTTATTGCTTATTGCCTTGACGTCCTGACAATATCTAGAATCGGTTGCTCAATGGGTTCCTCTAAAACATTTAATACAAACACATATCATTATTGTGCATAATTATAAATTCGATTATACACATGCATGTATACTGAATATGTATGCATGTTCATGACAAATTCTAGGTTTCTTATCCTTAATCTTGTCACATTCTCAATCATGCGAAATCATACTCAATTCCTTAATCCAGGTAGACCTTCCCATGATTATGATAGAAGCTAGTGCAACTGGCCACAATCGTGGGATGAGTGCCATGATCGTGCACTACCCATTTTTTCCTAATTCTCCACGAATTTCACCTACTTAGAAACATCACTAACACTTCAAATTTTCCAGAATTCATATTCATTTATGCAACCTCATTTCGTGCTAATCTAACTACCATATTACTTACATAAATCTCACAAAACTCTAATCAATTGATTCATTATTATTCACTTTATACCATTATACATATAGTGTAACATCCCGTTTCCAGAGAACGGGTCGAACCAGAGAAACGGGTCCAAGAGTGGTAAATCAACACATCTTATGCTCATGCATTTGTGAATAGTGCGTTTTGTGCAT
>JANZXR010008142.1:0-16592 GCA_027575705.1 Erythroxylum echinodendron
ATGTCATGAATGCATGTGCATATATGAATGCATGAATATGTCAATACACTTTAAACATTTCTAACCATTCCAAATTGTCAATATACCCTTCCCATAAGTGAGGGGATGTTACATCAGCAGTCAAAAGTATGTAAGAAAATCCACAAGATGAAGGGAAGGGCCTCATAAAATCAATACCCCATACATCAAGTATTTCAAATATTAGAATTGGGTTTGAGGCATTTCATTTCGATGAGATAATGTACTTGTCTTTTGACACCTGTTACAAATTTTACAGAACACATAAGCATCTATAAATAAAGTCTTCCAATATAATCCACTATCTAAAACTTTCCTAACAGTTTTTTTGGTCCAAAGTGACCACCACATGCATATTTGTGACAAAAAGCTAAGACAGAATTTTGTTCATTTTATGGAACATAACGCCTTATAATTTGGTCAGAGCAGGACTTCCATAAGAATGGTTCGACCCACACATAATATTTTGCCTCATTTCTTATCTTTTCCTTCCTAGACTTACTAATGTAATAAGGTAAAGTTCCAATAACTAAATAATTAACTAAGTTTGCGTATTATGGAACCATACTTTTCATTTGGAATAATTGCTCATCAGGAAAAGTTTCAAAAATAGGTAAAATATCTTTATCTCGTCTAACCTGCTTTAATGATCTACTACTAAATTTTTCGCACCTTTTTGATCCTTTATCGTCAAATCAAACTCTTGAAGTAGTATAATCCATCGTATTAGCCTCAGTTTGGACTCCTTCTTTGCTAGAAGATATTTCAATGCTGCATGATCAGACTAAACAATAACTTTAGAGCTAAGTAGATAAGATCTAAATTTATCTAAAGCAAAAACAATTGCTAAAAGTTCTTTCTCAATTATATAATAATTGAGCATCTAATGTTCTAGAAGCATAGAAGATAACATGACTTTTTTTCTTAATCCTTTAGCCTAAAATAGCTTCCACTATATAGTTGCTATCATTGCACATGATCTCAAATGGGAGATCCCAATTTGATGGCTGAATAATAAGCGTACTTATTGATAAGAGTTTGTCAAATGATTCCTTGTAGTCCTTCCCGAAGTCAAATGAAACATCTTTCGTAGCAACTTTGATAAAGGTATTACAATCTTGGAAATCCTGCATGTCCAAGAAAAGATTGAACTTCCCTAACGTTTGTAGGGCAAGGTAAGTTCACAATTAAATCCACTTTAGCTTTATCAACTTCTATGCCCCTGGATGAAATCACATATCATAAAATAATGCCTTGATCTACTATAAAGTGCCATTTTTCATAATTTAAGAATAAATTTGTCTCAATGCATCGTTTAAGAACCTTAAATAAATGATTTAAACAATCATCAAATGAATCTCCATAAATAGTGAAATCATCTATGAATACTTCAATGCAATTCTCAATATACTCATCATGCATCTTTGGAATGTACCTGGAGTATTACAGAGACCGAATGGCATTCCCCTAAAAGCATACGTTCCAAAGGGACACATGAATGTAGTCTTTTCTTAATCCTCTTGAGCAATTTCTATTTCATAGTAACTTGAAAAACCATCCAAAAGCATAAACATAATTTACCAGTAAGTCTTTCTAACATTTGATCCGTAAAGGGTAATGGAAAATGGTCCTTTCTAGTAGCTAAATTAAGCTTTCTAAAGTCTATACACATTCACCACCCATTTTGTACCCTCATTGGTACCAATTTATGATTCTGGTTTCGTATCTGCTATATCAGTTTTCTTGGGCACAATATGCACTAGACTTACCCATTTGTTATTTGAGATTGGATAAATTATACCTACATCCAACAGTTTTAAAAGTTCTTTCATTACCACATCTTTCATTATTGGATTAACTCTTCTTTGGGGTTCCTATTTTGGTTTAACATTCTTATCTAAAAGAATCTTATGTATGGAAATCACCAAGCTTATTCCTTTTATGTCCGCTAAAGTCCAACTAATTGCCTTTTTATATTGTTTAAGTAGTGTCACCAATTTTTCCTCTTGCCCTTCAGTCGACCTTTTTGAAATGATCACTGGTAATAACTCTCCATCACCCAAATAGACATATTTAAGGTGATCAAGAAGGGCTTTCAATTTGATCTTCAAAGCCTACAAAATAGAAGGTAGCATTTTCTTGTGATGTATAGTAAGTTCAGCATTTAAAGTTTTCGTATCTATTTGCATTGCTGATAACGATTCTACAACTTCATAAGTTTCATCAATTTGCTTATTCACTTCTGATTTGGCCTTAAACTCCCACCCATCTTCAATGTTTTCTTCATTAAACATATCCTGCACAAATGAATCCACAATAACCATATGATAGACAGATTGAAGATGATTAGGGTATTTTATTGCTTTAAAAATATTAAACTTTACTATCTCTCTATTAAACTCTCCAAAAAAAGTACCCTCATCCACATCAATTTTCAGCTTGGTCGTCTTCATAAACGGCCTACCTAATAGAATTGAAGCTGAATGTTCCACACTATCCCCATCCATTTTCAAAATGTAAAAGTCCACTAAAAATACCAAACCATTAACTTGGACTAAAACATCCTCAATAATTCCAATAGGATGCATATATGAACTATCAACTAGTTGGATTATCACATTAGTTTCTTGTAAAGAATTCATAATTAAAACTCGATAAATTAAGTATGGCATGACATTAATAAATGGACCTAAGTCTAGCATAGCATGCACAATTTTTTTATTACCATTAACACACAAAAATATAAACATACCTGAATCTTTGCATTTTTCAGTAATTTCCTCTTTATCACGACTGATACATTTTTACACAAAATTACTCTCTCCTTATCCCTTAGCTTCCTTTTATTTGTGCAAGAATTTTGCATATTTTGGAACTAGCTTGATGGCTAATTGAGTGATCAGATTTCCCAAGTTTTGAAGAGTTATCCTTATTTCCTGTTGAAATTCTTAAGGATTATTTGCAAGCAACTGAAAATTTTCATCTAAAGACATACTTTAATTTGAAGATTGAGGTTGACCATATGTAGGACCTTGAGGTTGTTTAAAAATGTGAGGCTGATATCGTTGTTGGTTTCCTTGATTTCCATAGCTCAAATTTAGATGATCCATCCATCTTGGATTATAGTAATTAGAATAAGGTTACTTTCATTGAGGTCGATTAGGAAAGCCCCCTATTACGTTAGCTTCTTGAAGAGAGTCTTATTGCAAAATAGGGCACATATCTGTAGGATGTCCAAAGAATGAGCATATTCTACAAACTCTTATTGATTGCAATTGACTTACAGCCATTTGACAAACTAAAATGGTTAAATCAGAAATTTTATCCTCAAAGTGTGTGTTATGTACCTCATTCACACGCTTAATAGCTTCATCCATTCTTGTCCTAAAATGTTGAGAATTTTCAGCCATAATTGATTTTAATTGTCTAGCTTCCTTAAGTGTTTTGTTTACTAGAGCTCCTCTACTAGCTGCATTAACCATACTTCGATCTATTGGCAATTGTCCTTTATAAAAGTATTGAATCAGAAGTTGATCAAGAATTTGATGATGTAGACAGCTGGCACATAGCTCCTCAAACCCTTCCCAATATTCATATAATGTTTCTCCTGTAATTTCTTATCCCACATATCTACTTTTTTATATTGGCTACTTTTGATGTAGGAAAGAACTTCCCCAGAAATATTCTTTTCATCTCGTTCCATGTTGTTACTGAGCTAGTGGAAGATAATATAGCCAATCTTTTGCCTTATCTTTCAATAAGAATGAAAAAACCCTGAGATTAATTAGTTCTTCTGCCACCCCTTGTGGTTTCATTCCAGAATAAACAACATGAAATTCTTTCAGGTGTTTATACAGATCTTCACCTGCAAGACCAAAAAAAATAGGTAATAAATGAATCAAACCAGATTTCAAATCGAAATCTACCTCAACATCTAGAAATTGAATGCATAAAGGTTGTTGATTCAAATTCAATGCCGCTAACTCCTCAACGTTCTAGGGTTGTGATTTGCCATCTTTTCGTCGTCTTTTTGAAAATTAAAGTCTTCACCAATTGTTAGATCTATTTTAACTTTCACATCTGAAGATGAATGTGCACTTCTTTAGTCTCTTTTCTCAAATGATATGCTATCTTCTCAATTTCTAAACTATACTATAATTTACCTATCTGAGAAGCATGAGTCATACAAGACAAAAGGTCAGCAGTAATTGTAAAAATAAAAATACAAAGAAACTAAGAAACTTGAAATAGTTCCCCAATAATGGTGTCAAATTTTGATCAGGTTGTCAAAACCTACAAAATAATTTTGATTCTCCAAACTTTTTGTAGTAGTCATGGAACCAGGTCAAAGCTATAAAGAACTAAACACCAGTTTCTTAATTTCAATCAATAAAATTAAAAAGCGGGGTTTTTGTTTAAGTAACTAATTAACTAAAATTAATGAGAAATCAAATTAAATCAACTAAATATAAAAGTGAGAAAGTCAAGATTACCAAACTACGATTCAAGGGAAAGATCTCATCTAATTGTAACATTGATCATTGGTTTAAAAAGAATATTTTCACAATTCAAGTAGTTAGTCCGAAAAACATTAGGATACCAGTAATAAGTCTCAAATTTTTCTAAATTAATTGGTTCAAACCCAGCATCTAAATCAAAAGTTATCATCCATTGACTGGGTGTGATAACATTCCATATCAAATAAATGATAGCAATAAGCTTAGTAAAAAAGACTAACCCTAAATTAAATAATCGAGATGGTTGCAATAGTTTAACTTAGTTTTCTTATTTATCATAAGTTAAATATGGAGATTCATAAATATCCTCTTTGCTACTTGTACCAATCTTTCATGACAATTACGAATCACTGAATTCATAGATAGTGATAGAATAATTAATATTAAATTAAATTGTCAGATCAATCAATATTAATCATTCATGAAACAAGAGAACTCAAAATAAGAAATAATTGAATTAAAACATCAATAAAAGTTAAGAACACAAAAACTCATAAGGTTACAATTAAAGTATTGAATCCCCTTGAATCAGAACAACTGAGTTTAACCACATATGGCTTTTGCTCCAATAACAAAAATAGAAAAAAAGACTAAGAATTGCAAGAAGTGTAAAAAGAGAGAACCTCTTTCCGTTGTGAGGAACGTCCCTTTTATAGGGTTTTTTAATCTAATCATAATCTAACTCTAACTTGTAAAATGCCTATATGAAACGAATTCAAATTCCTACATGATAAGGATAAGGCGAACTCTTCCAGTCAGACTCTAACTCTTCAAATGATCAATTTTATCCACTGTAGCAATCTTTCCACTTCATCCAAAATTTTGTAATTATCGCCAATAATGTCCCAATTTGATGCAATCTCTACTCTTCATCTCTTGAAATAAAACAAACATTAATTTTAACATTTAAGCACAAAAATAAATTTAAAAAAAGGAGATAATATCAAATAATATGTCAAGATGAGATCTTATTAATTATACAAGGAAATAAATCTAATTTGAATTTTTAAATATAATATAATAATTATGAAAATCGTTAATCATAAAATTTGAGCTAACAATCTCCCCCTTTTTTATGATGACAAGCAATAATAGATATATTTTCCAAAATTTAAAAAGATAATAGATGATTTCAAAAGATACCTGTGACTTTTATATCATTAGACATAATTAGAAGGAGCCTGTCTCTTAAGAAAGGAACACATAGTTTATATATCACAAATTTTCACAAGTTTAACATCAAATCAATTACATATATAATCAAGGCAGCATTGAGAAATATGGATTGAGAAATATATCATCATATATGCACACAAAAAATATCCACATAAACTTTCCCATTTTGTCATTATCAAAAATAATAATGTATAAGGAGGAAGTGAAATAAAAGGAATGACATAGAGGGAAAAAGTAAATGTTGCATCAAACAAAATCATTAGTATAAATAAGCCAAGTAGAAAGCAAATAACAACAGAGTTATTGAAGAGATTCAAGGATTCTTCTGAGCAAAATATGCATGTCAAGAAGTTAATTTTACATGCTATCTATTTGTTCTCGCATTGTTTCTTAATTAGCTTGAATATCCTTTAGCTGTTGTTGAAGATTTGCACTATTTTCATCCTGAGGAGGGACAGAAGTTTGTTGATTAGGAGTAGAATCTAAGTTTTCTACTACTCTTTCAGATCTTTTTCTACCCAAAAATTGTTTTGCAATCTGTATCCAAATTGATGGGGAATGGAACGGTGAAACTTAGCTGCTGCATAACAATTCAGATTCGCAAAAGGAACTTTATAATGGTTGAAAATCTTGGTGAGCAACATTCTATAAGGTAGGCAACTGGTTGTATTATTATGATTCCCCTTATCCACCATGAACCTCAAGATCATAATAGGAAGATTCATTAGTTTCTCTTTTAGCAAATTATACACCATATAAGTGTCCAGCAGGCTACACCTTTCAGTTGAGCTACTCTTGGGAAAAATTGAAGTAGCTGAAATTGATGCAAGACATCATGGTATTAAGTCTAATTGTCTGCTCCAGGGTCTTCCATCTTGGATGTTTTCAGCATGAAGGCAGATGGATTGGACAACTTTGACTAACTATAAATCATCAACATCCCACTTACGACAGAGAAAATTAGTTCTCCCCATAGGAGCTACATCTAATATATCTCCTAAGATTTCCTCAGAAATTAAAATTTCACATTCATGCACCCATGAGACAATGGCTAGTTTTTCATTAATTTCTTCCTTTTTCATGTGTGTGAAATATCCTGACTTGCTCATCGCATACTGTCTCATTTAATTTCAGAAAAATTTTCCCAACCAATGACAACAAAGTAAGGAGAGATAGGTATACCTGTGTCATCAAACATCATGAGAGGCAAGATCTGCCCAGCAACCACCTTTCTTTTCTTTTACTGCATTTTATAGTGAACTTCAACTTCTATTGATTAAAACATTTTTTGTGGTATTGATGTCTTTCCTTTTTATGCAGATATTTTTATCTTATTTGCCCTTTTTTTCTTTAAGAATCATCTCTTCATAAAACAACTTATTTCTATCAATAGTTTCCTCAGTCACATGTGCTTTTCCCTTCTTTGTTTCTTCCTTTTTTTTTTGGATTCTTCTTCCACTTTCTTTTCAGCATCAGGGTTTTCTTTTTGTTCAAAAATTTTCTCAACTTGCTTTGCAAGATTTTCTCTTCTTCATGGTTTTCTAATCAACCAAGAATGTTCTTCATTTGAATTATCACCATTAATAACCCAGTGCACTTCTATTACTTGGGGCGTAGAGGAGATAGATTTAGTAACATGAGCTTCACCATAACTATCAATAGAATTTCGAGTTTTCTTTTTTCCTTTTGATCTAGTTCGTGTCATAGTAAGAGCGATGGATGAGGATTAGAAGATTTGAGATCAAAACAAAGAGTTGTAATCCAAGGAGTCAAAAGCGGTGCTTCAAATAACAATAAGGGTGAGTAGAGGACAGAAGTTTGTTTCTGGTATATTAGGCATTTCTTGAGCGTTGATCTCGTGTGAAGATGAATGATCATATAGTAATATAGGAAGTGTGATCGATTGCATATCTTTTTACATATTTGTACAACTGCTTGTTAGAACTTCTCACGCACCTTTAAATGTTGAAATGACAAAACAAAGGAAATTACCTTTTTAGTACATGTGTAATCTTGCTCTATTAAACTGAAAGGATCATTCTAAAAAGAAGGTGCTTTCTAAACTCTAAGGGCCCTACCAAACCAAAAGAGAGTTTATAAGGAATCATAATAGAAGGAGTTTGCCAAATGAAATGCAAAGACAAGTAACAAAGAATTTTCATGCAGAAATAATATTAGAGAGTTTGCACATACCAAGCTCTTTTCTTAACAGTCAAAATCTATCTTCAAAGTGGCTTAGTGAAAATGTAAACTATTTGATTCTTAGTATTAACATGCAAAAGAGGAATGGTTTCAATCTCTAAGAAAATGATGTTTGATTTTTATATGCTTAGTCCTAGAATGATGTACAGGATTTTTAAAAAGATTTATAGCACTTGTATAATCACATAATATAGGAATACGAGAAAATTCTATTTTTGATGCTTTATCCATAAGATTTGACCACCACAGTTGACAGCAGCTATATATTCCACTTCAGTTGTCAAAAACACTGTGCAATTTTGATTCTTACAGAACCAAGATACTAGTCATCCTCCAAGAAATTGACAGTGACAACTTGTGCTTTTTCGATCAACTTTATCACCTATATAATCTACATCACAATAGCCCACTATGTCAAATGAATCAATTTTCGGATACCATAGTCCAAAATCCATAATTTCGTGGAGATATCAAAACATTCTTTTGACTATTTAAAGATGAGTTTCTTTTGACTTTGATTGAAAGCATGCGCAAAGACACACACTGAGCATAATGTCTAGTCTTGAGCTTGTAAGATATAGTAGTAATCCAATCATTTCTCTATACTTTGTCTCATCTGTAGCTTTGCCTTCTTCGTCTTTATCATGTTTAGTTCTAGTGTAAATTGAAGTACTCATTAGTTTGGCATTCTTAAAATGATATTTCTTGATGAGTTCCTTTGTTTATTTGTCCTAGATAATGAAGATTTCTTTTTCTGTTTGTCTAATTTGTAATCCGAGAAAGAATGATAATTCTCCCATTATGTTCATTTCAAACTCCCCTTACATTAATGCTAAGAATTATAGCATAAGGATGGATTAATAGTATCAAATATTATGTGTTAGACCCCAAACTTTTTCTTAAAAATTAGAATTTACTAGATTTTAGTCATGAATATTTTATTTACATATGGGCATGAATTAAATATAAATGTTAGAAATAAGTTAAGAAGTAAGTAGGCATTAAATCAAATATGGAAAGGTAAGCTTGGAAGATTAAAAGTTGTCTTAAATTAATAAGAAAAGAAGATAAAAAGAGTCGTGTCAAGTAAGAAAAAAAAAGAGAAAATCGTAGAAGGACCTAGAAGAGAAGGAGAAACTGAAGCATAGAAAGAAGAAGGAAAGAAAGAAAAAGGAGAAAGAAGAAGGAAAAGGTTTAGCTAAGTTTTTTAGGTATTCTCTATCTTTTCTTCTAGCTTTGGTAGAAGAAGAAACTAATGAGAATGAGTTTTATGTGTTGAAAATGAAGGGAGAAAGGAGAGAAGAAACCTATTCTTGATTTTCATAGATTTTCAACTAGATATTAGTTACTTTAGCTTAGTTAAACCAATAGTAGTTTAAGTCCAACCTCAACGTTGATTATTAAAGTTCTATGGATTTTCTATTTGTATATAAGTTTGAACAAAAGTTTGGTTGTTTGAAGGAACCCAAAAAAATTAAAGGCAAGAGCAAGAGGAAAGACTAAATTGAGTTTGTATTTACAAGTAAATAGGTGGGTAATATGTTTATAGTTATTGTGATGATGGGCTAAATTCTTGTCTTCTTGCATGCTTAAATTGTTCAACTTTGAATTATTATGATTGTTGGAAAATGTACTATGATTTGTTATCTTGTTATGTTTTGAAAGATTTTACTGCATTTTGTATAAATAAAAAGAAGAAAAAGCACAAGAAGCATCAAAGTATGATTATGTGACGAAATGAGTTGGGCATCGCAATTTGCTTGTGTGGGCAAGAGAGATACCATTTCATTCATCACGTGCACGTTGACTTAAAGCCTTCTCCCAGCTGCCCGCTTTTGGCACATAAGCTCTGAGAAATGGACTCATTTCGTTCATAGTGTAAACTTTGGTTTCTCCATTTTGTTCTATGGGACTCTCTCAAGCCATTTTATATATGTATTTCACTTTGATTTGTTGAACATGATATACAATTGAATGTTATGATTTGATGGTTGAAAAATACAAGATCTGATTTATGTGATAACTTGTTTGTCTATGAGCTTAAACTATGGATAATCTGATTGTTAGATTAAAATGTGATATAAATATATGTATGTGCTTGGTTATATGTTTGGTTCATCACCAATGACTATAAATGTATTAGCCACTGAGCTTTCCAACTCATCCTATTATTTTCCACTCCTCAGGTTCAAAACAAGCAGATCATTTAACCTTAAAAACTTTGGCAAACTCCAAGAAAATCCATTTTTGTAACTAAGTTAGTTCAATCGTTTTTGGTAGCTTTGCAAGCATATTAAGCATAAGCATTCATGTTGAAATTTCTAGATTATGCTACTGTTTCGACTCTTGATATGTAATTAAAGTTTGTATAAACTCTTTTGTTTGGGAAATGAAAGAAGAGTTGAAGAATTTCTCTTTTGTATATGTTCAAAATTACCTTTTGTGTTGAGTTGTTAATTTCGGATGGGAACAAAATTGTATGTTGTCTGATGGATTTTGGATAGATTTTCTAAAGTAAATTGTTTTGTTAGGAGTTTTATAAGTATAGCTTGTTCTTGTTGGATTTGGGTCTTTTGGTTTTTGTGAAAATGTATAATAGGCAGTAGAGGAAAAAGGGGACAGAAAATTGTATCCTGACTTCCATGAATAAACTGTATTGATGTAGGTAGAATTTAACAAAGTTGTCTTTATAAAAGTTGTAGCTTATTCTTTTAGCTTTCCAATGACATAAAGTTTGTAATTTTTGTATATCATATTAGAGATTTTTTATTTTTACAAGTTAAAGTGAATAGTTGGAGTGCACGATCATGAACATACACGATCGTGTCCGACCCCATAAATTTTCAGGGGTGCACGATCGTGCACGTGAATGATCATGACCAACCCCATTTTAAGCAGAAATGCATGACGTGACTAAGCTGGTTTTTCTCATAGGGCGCATGATCGTGCTTGTGCACGATCGCACACGCCCCTTTTCTTATGAGGCACAGCCATGACTTAAGAAGTTATGACCATGACTTCTCTAATGCAATACCATGACTCCATTTAGTCACGAACGTGATCTTAAATCTTTTTAATAATCATAGTTATAACTCCTCTTAGTCACGATCGTGACTTTTTATTTTCATTTGTAAAGTTTTCTCACAACGTGACTTCTTTCTATTATTTTATTTTTATTTTTAATTGCTTTTTTCTCACTTGATCTTCACCCAGTCCTCTTGTAATGAGGCCATGAAATAAGTATCGAGACCTGGGCCTAACATCTTTGGTATCAGAGCCCACGATTTGTTTAAGGATTCCTAGGCTTAGAATATGTTGTGATGTGAATTATTATGATATGTAATTAATTGTTTGCATTGTTGAATTGATTGATTGCATTGAATGACATGCATATCATGTATACATATAGGAAATAAGATAAAAATGAAATATAAGCTAAAAGTTAGTGTTTAAATTGAAGGAGTAAAATGCCACCTCGTCGAAGGACACGAGGAGTTTTACAAGGATCTGCTGCACCTGATTCTCCACTAAGAGAGGATGGTACTGATGAGTCTGAGGCCCCAACAATTATTGAGGCTACTGTAGGGCAAGATAGTGGCCTTTTGACCACAAACGCGTGAGTCACCTCTTCCTTAAAAGCAAGTGCAAGAGGAGGGTACTGATGAGTCTGGGGCCTCCGTAATTATTGAGGCTACTGTAGGGCAAGATAGTGGCCTTTCAATCACAAACGCATGAGTCACCTCTTCCTCAAGAGCAAGTGCCTAATCCTTTTGATCCTAGACTATTCCAAGACTTTGCTCAAATTTTTGTTTAGGCCATGTGCTAGATGCCATCAACTTCTACCCCAGCCCCGGCTAAGAAAGGGAGACAATTTAACAAGCTGAGGAAGTATGGCGTAGTAGACTTTTATGGGACAACCGATCCAGAGGAAGCTTAAACTTGGTTGAGGAAGACAAAAAGAATATTGAAACAGATGGACTGTGAGGATGATGAAAAGGTAGTGTATGTTGCAAGCCTGCTACAGGGAGATGCCTTACATTAGTGGAAAGTGTACCAGGAAGTCAGATCAAACCACCAGTGTTGATATTAAAGGGAGATGACGGTGAGTGAATATGAGTACAAATTCACGCAATTTTCCCGATATACAGCTAATATGATTATGAGTGAAGCAGCTAAGTATCGTAGGTTTGAACTGGGATTGCATTTAGTCATTAAAGAAAAAGTGGTGGCGTAAAATTTTTTTAATTTCCAACAGTTGGTAAAAGCTGCGTTAAGGGTTGAGAACGTGGATAATATAAAAAATACAGTGAATAGAAAGAGGAAAGGAAGGGAACAGTTCAGGAGAGGAGGTAGTAGCAGTGCTTCTATGCCAGAAAGGAGTGCCAAAACCTTCCCCACACAGTCTAATGTTAGGAGCAGTGGTGCAAGCAAGCATAAAATGATGAGAACTATTTCTCTTCAAGCGTCGACTGTTAAAGGAAGTAGAAGAGGAGAGGGGGAAAAGTTGTCCTTTCCCAAATGTGATCATTGCTGCAAATTCCATAAAGGGGAGTACTATAGACTGACTGACGCTTGTTTTAATTGTGGAGAAAAAGGGCACATAACTAATGAGTGTCTGCAGTATGCCAGACAAGAGAGAACTCAAATGTAAATTTCAAAAAGGGCTGAGACTATAGAAATAAAGTCTACAACTAAAGTAGGCAGTTCCAGTGTAGCTAAGAAAGTAAATCCTCTAGGAAAATTGAGGAGGCAAGCACCAACTAGGGTATTCACAATGACGAGGGAGGAAGTAGAAGCAGCTCCAGAGATTGTGACTAGTATGGTTAAATTGTTTAATGATGATATTCTTGTTTTAATTTATCTGAGGTCTACCCACTAATTTATTTCGTCAAGTATGATTTTGCATGATAGAAATTTAAGTCCAATAGATAGCTTTTTGATAGTTAGTACCCCGGCTGACCAATATATCATTATTAGTCATGTTTATCAAGAGTGTGAAATATACATTGGTGAAGTAAAATTTGTGGTAGATTTAATGCCATTGAAGATGAAGAGATTAGATGTGATTTTGGGCATGGATAACTCAAAAAAAAATATAATGCCAATTTGAATTGCAAACAGAAGATGGTGGAGTTTGTGTTAGACAAAGGTGAAAAGGTGGTGTTTGTAGGAGACAAGAAAGCAAGCCTGCCTAAAATTATTTCAGCTCTAACAGTAGAGAAGATGATGAGGAATGATGCATTCTTGGCATATATGGTAGACACGAAGGTAGATAAAGGAAAATTAGAAGATATTCCTATAGTCAGGAAATTTCCAGTTGTCTTTCCAGAGGAATTACTAGGACTACCACCACTTAAAGAGATCGAGTTCACTATAGAGTTTCTTTCAGACATGACATCAATATTAATTCCACCTTATAGAATGGCTCTGGCAGAATTGAAAGAGCTTAAAGAGCAGTTAGAAGAGCTATTAGAGAAAGGTTATGTTAGGCCTAGCTCTTTACCTTGGGGAGCTCTAGTTCTTTTTGTGAAGAAGAAAGATGAATCCTTGAGGATGTGTGTGGACTACGGGAAGCTCAACTATGTCACCATCAAGAATAGATATCCTCTTCCACACATAGATGATTAGTTTGATCAATTGCAAGGAGAGAAAGTCTTCTCCAAGATAGACTTGAGATCGGGTTATCACCAATTGAGAATAAAGGAGTCTGATGTGTCAAAGATTGCTTTCAGAACACGATATGGGTATTTTGAGTTCTTATTTATGCCTTTTGGATTAACTAATGCCCCTGCGGCCTTCATAGATTTAATAAATAGAGTCTTCAAGTCTTTCTTAGACCAATTTATCATAGTCTTTATTAATGGAATATTGGTTTATTCCAAGAGTGGCGAGGAGCATGAAGAGCCTTAATGGTTACCTTAGAGACATTAAGGAAGAAAAAGTTATATGCTAAATTTAATAAATGTAAATTTTGGCTAAAGGAAGTGGTGTTTCTTAGACATGTAATTTTAGAAAAAGGAGTACATGTAGACCCAAGGAAAATGGAAACTGTAGTTAAAAGGGAAGCACTAAGGAATGTAGCAGAAGTGAGGAGTTATTTGGGTTTAGCTGGTTATTACAGAAGATTTGTAGAAGACTTTTTCATGATAGTAGCCCCACTCACCAAATTGACAAGGAAGAGTCAGAAGTTTGCATAGACAGAAGAATATCAAAAGAGCTTTGAGGAATTGAAGAATAGGCTCACAACTGCACCAATTCTAACCTTGCCTTCTGGTAGTAATGGATATATAGTATATAGTGATGCCTCAAGGAAATTATTAGGTTGTGTGTTGATATAAGGAGATAAAATGATTGCCTATGCTTCCAGTCAATTAAAACCCTCTGAGATGAATTATCCCACATATGATTTGGAGCTACCTGCCATAATTTTTTCATTGAAAATAGAGAGACATTACTTATATGGAGTCACCACCAGGGTGTATAGAGACCACAAGAGTCTTAAATATTTGATGAGCCAAAATGAGTTAAATTTTAGGCAAAGAAAGTGGTTAAAACTATTGAAGGATTATGATTTGATGATTTAATGATAGGGAAAGCTAATGTATAGCAGATACACTGAGTAGGAAATCTACTATGGCACTTGTGAAGACGATATACCTTCCATGGTTGAAGGAATTAGTTAAACTTAAAGTTACATTGAGGGAAGCCGAATCTAGTAGTATATTGGCTAATTTTAGAATAAGGCCAGTATTGAATGAGAAGATTAAGGAATTGCAGGAACAAGATGAATACTTGAGCAAGCTCAGAAAATAAATTAAAAATGATAAGCCCTCTAAAATAGTGATAAGAGAAGATGGATCGATGGTGGTAGGCAACCAATTATGTATTCCGAATATGCAAGAATTAAAGGATGAAATTCTTAATGAGGCATACAATGCTTCATATGCAGTGCATCTAGGGAGTACAATAATGTATAGAGCTTTAAAAGAGCACTTCTAGTGGAGAGGAATGAAGAAAGATGTTGCAGAGTATATTGGAAAATTCTTAGTAACCCAACAAGTTAAAGCGGAACATCAAGCACTGCCAGTAAGCTTAAATCTTTGTCTACTCCGGAGTGGAAGTAGGAGAAGATTACTAAAGATTTCTTGATGGGATTACCAAAGACCAGTAGGAAGCAATTTGCAATATGGGTGATTGTTAATAAGCTAACCAAGTCATCATATTTCTTGCCAATTAGATAAACCAATTCTTTGATTGCCTTGGCCAAGAAATACATAGATGAAATAATCAGACTTCATGGAATTTCGAGTTCTATAGTCTCAGATAGGGATCCCTAATTCACCTCTAGATTTTGGAAAAGTTTACAAGATGCTTTAGGAACAAAGTTACATTTTAGCACAGCTTTCATTCTATAGACTAATGGCCAATTAGAGAGGACAATAAAGATTTTGGAGGCAATGTTAAGAGCTTGTATTATGGACTTAAAAGGCTCATAGGATGAACATTTACCTTTGATTGAGTTTGCTTATAGTAATTACTACCACTCAGGAATTCAAATGGCACCTTATGAAGCTTTGTATGGTAAGATATGCAAAACTCCTATTTGTTAGGATGAGGAAGGTGAAAGGAGACTTTTAGGACCTGATTTGGTATAAGTTACAGTTGACAAGATTAATTTGGTAAAGCAAAGACTCAAGGTAGCTCAAGATAGGATGAAAAGCTATACGGACGCATGTAAAAAGGAGATGGAATATATAGTTGGAGATAAAGTATTTCTTCAAGCCTCACCATGGAAAGGAGTCTTAAGATTTGGAAAAAAAGGGCAACCTTAGTCCCATATATCTAGGCCCTTATGGAATTATTGAAAGGATTGGGCCTTTAGCCTATAAGTTAACCCTATTGCCAGAATTATCCAAGATTCACAATATCTCTCATGTATCAATGTTGAGGAGATACAGATCAGGTCCTTTACATATAATCTAACCTTCAGAATTCAATTAAGGAGAATTTGACCTATGAAGAACAACCAGTGGAGATTTTAGATTCAAAGGAAAAGGTCTTGAGAAACAAGACTGTGAAGCTGGTTAAAGTCTTATAAAAGAACTATGCAAGAGAAGAGGTAACATAGGAGCCTTTGGAAGCCATGAAGAAGAAGTATCCATACTTAATTAAAGGTTCAGGTAAGAATTTCGAGGATGAAATTCTTTAAGGGAAGAGAAATGTTAGACCCCAAACTTTTTCTTAGAAATTAGAATTTATTAGAGTTTAATCATGAATATTTTATTTATATATGGGCAAGAATTAAATAGAAATATTAGAATTAAGTTAAGAAGTAAGTAGGCATTAAATCAAATATGGAAGGGTAATCTTGGAATATTAAAAGTTGTCTTAAATTAATAAGAAAAGAAGATGAAGAGAGTCGTGTAAAGTAAGAAAGAAAGAGAGAATGTCAGCCCCTGAAACTTTTTTTCATTAACTTAAGCATAATAGTTTATGGAATAAATGCATGAGAGGAAATTGAGGGTATTTTCGGTATGCAGCTTAAGTACCAAGGGTAAAGTGGACTTTTGGGAAAGGCATAGTGGACTTGTCTTCTTGGCAAAGTGGTAGCGTGAATGGAAGTAAAAACAGAAGAAGAGAGGCTTCGGATGAGAGTGGAAAGAAGAGAGTTGTGAGCTA
>JANZXR010008193.1:0-16589 GCA_027575705.1 Erythroxylum echinodendron
GAGGACGCACAGTTGTTAAAAAAATTTGAAAATTGTGCAGAAAAGTCCCTAAACTTTTGAAAATTTCCGGTACCGGCCGGTATTGGCCGGTATTACCGGTACCGGCCGATACCCACCGGTATTGGCCGATATCGACCGGTATTTTCACCCGGTAAAAGGTCGGTACCGTTCCGTTTTTCGGCCGGTACGGTACCTTCCGGCCGGTACCGGCCAGTACGGAACGGTATCCATAACCGTGCCTATTGGTATAAATGAGTTAATGGCATTTTTAAAAACAATCCAATTTGTAAATAGTAAAATAAAAAATCCAGCACTTGAAAAAATCAAGAATTAATAGAATTTAATCAAAATAAAAACTGCCATTAACACAAAATAAAAAACTGAAACATTTTCGTACTTTTCTTCGATTCATAGCTGCTTCGTCTTCATAATTACAAAATTGTTTTATAGTACAACACTGAAAACAGAAAAAAAAATTAAGACAAGGAGGAAAAATGGTAATCATAGGCCACCCTTCTTGTTACAAACCAATCGAAGAAAAATTACAAGGTAAATCAATTTTTTATGGACAACCAAAAGAGCTAACAAAAACATACATATCATATATTTTTATCACGTAAAAAAATTACAGCATAAATAATTTAATTTAATTGCCAACTGATGCCACATATAGGAACCGAATCATGCATAATAAAACTGGCTTTGATACCAGTTGTTGGACCGAAAATAAAAATTTGCTTGGTTTGGCTAAAACGTAAGATTTCAAAAACTTTTTTCCAAAATCAAAATATAGCAGAAGCGTAATACTAAATCAACATACTTTAATCCATACATGATATAGTATAAGGAAAATAAATATAATAAGAACAAGGTCGGAATTTTTACTAACTCCTTGCTGTAGCTTCGACTCCTCACTGCTATGTCCTCAACTAATCTGATCTATTAATGTTCTCCTTGGACAACTTGGTTACCAAAATGCTTTTGTGGGTGAGGAGAAGAAAAAATAAAATAAAATAGCAAACTTTTTGCTATAGTCGGATAGCTTAGAGAACAAAATGGAGAGAACTAAAGCTAACGCGGAAAATGTAATTCTGGAAGAGCGTTTTTTGAGCCTACCTCAACGTCCATCTTCATTTAGCAAAACTAATGCTAAAAAAACTGATGCACTTCCAGACAACACTTGTACGGTTTCGGAGTGAAAGGAGAGCCAAAAATTTACGCACCATGCATTTGATCAAAGCTAAATTAATTGACTCCATCAAAATCTAACAAATGGACGTTTCTTTTCCTAAATGAGTACCGTCCCTCCAAGTCCAAAACTTGGACTTTTTTAATCATCAAAACGTTTTGATGTTAACGAAGAGAAGGATGACCTTAATGCCCATTCCACTAACATCTTCGGTACATGCATCATCAAATGAGCATTTTATCAAAGCTAATTAAAAGAGTCTTTCCAAAAACAATACTTGTACGTTATCTTTATCCTTTAAAAACCATTAAACCATTTAATGAAGAGCATTACCAATTCGGTTTTGTTCCCTTTTTTAATAAATTTAATTTAATTAATATAATTAATTAAATCAAAATTCAGCCAATATTAAATGTTCATTTGGGCTTATAATTAGAAATCAATTAGTGTAAACTCAACATTTAATTATAGGCTTAAGACCCAATTTAATTAACTCTTAACTAAATTGTTTCGGTCTTATTGGCCCGAATCTAGTTTGTCTATTTCTCTCCAAACTGACTTATTTTCTTTCCGATAACCTCTCTTTATTTTTCTTACTTTCCTTGATAACCTTATCAGAAGCCAAGTGGAGAATCTAATTGGATTTAAATAATTCAAGCTCTGGTAAGCCTGAAATTAATTTAATCTCATTTGAATCAATTCCGACTTATTAACCAAATGCCATTCTATTAAAGACCATTGGTTGCACTCTTGAATTACATTAGATTATGAGCAACCATGTTTCAATTTATTAATAAGATGTTGAATTGCAAACTCTATTATGAACCATATTATAGCCATCCGCACAATAAAGGGTAAAATAACCATTTTACCCTTATGTTGGTTTTTCCTTCTAGATCTCGCATTTCACTCTACATGGTGATGAACACATAAGATCTAATCTTAGTGTTAAGACTTAATGGGTAGCTAGTCCATCAAACTGCTGGTGCCAGTTTAATTACCAGTCTCCGTAAAACATATAGAAGTGATGATATCACTATAAACTCTTTATTTGAGTGAATGTTCCCTAATGCATGTTTCAATTAATAATTCCAATATGGGGACACTCGATTGATACCCTGTAAAAATCCTTTCCGAATATATCAAGAATTATAAAAAAGCACACATGAGTTCACCGCTCATCAAGATTGTGGTTCGTAATAAACAAATGCTAAGGTGTATGTATTAAGATTAAAGTAACGAACTACTTTATTTCTTAAAACATTTAGGATTCCATATTCATTTCATAGTGCCGTTACTGATAGTTAACTACTATCATAATTTGAAACTCATCATTCCCTTGAAGTAAACTCCTTTACTTACACGGAGGTAAATCGCAACACTACAGTCTAAACAATAATCAAGCGGCCAACTTAATTATTCGACTGTGAATCAATTAATTTAGATTATAATAATATACATGTTTCCCATTCATCTTCACGTATATGTATATTACATATAAAAGAACCTTTGGCACCTTACGACTAGTTATATTATGCTCACACAAATAAAACCAAACTCTTTTGTTTTATTATAAACAAATATTTTCATTACAGTATTGTAACTGAAAGAAAATTAAGTTATATGTAAATACACTTGCTTTCCAAGACACTATATTTACATAACCCTAACATATAGTAGTGGTGAGTCTAAGTTTATCCCATAGAGAGTGTATGTGAAGTTATTGAAAAGAAATTAATCGGTGTTTAGGTTTAGGTTTAGGTTTAGGCGTTTTGGTTTTAGAAATAAAAATAAAATAAAACTAAATTAATAAAAACAAATTAAAGAAAACAGGTTAAAATGATAAAAATGGGGAATTTGGTAGGACTCGGTCCTTTTGTTCAATCTTGGACTACAGCCTAATGAAAAATAATTCATTGATTTGTTGTTCTCAAACCTCTCCTTAATAATTAAACCGATTTTTCTTTAGGTAGTGCTTAATCAAGATTCGATCGTTAATTAAACCTAACTACTGAATAACCTAGGATATGATCTCTAGATTCAATTGGGTATTAGCATTATAAATTAGGAAAACCGATTAATCAAGGCAATAATAACATACGATTAGTCATTTAACCTAGGTTATGTTATCCATAATGATCACGAATCATTAGTCGCTACACATAAATTTCAACATAACAATTATGGATTATGTTGAAATTCTAGTAATGGATTTGTAAATAAATGATTTAATGAATGCACTAAAATAATCTTTTCATAATCACACACAAATAACTGAATTATAACGAGAATACAGTTATCTGATTGTAGTTTTCCAAAATGTGTAAGTTTTAATATTTAACCTCGATAATTTGTAATCATATGAGTCGTTTGCATAGTATCTAAGGTGTCGATCCTACAAGGAGAGTTAATATAATTCTAAAATCTACGGCCAAAACAACGGCTAATATTCAAAATGTAATGAAAATAAAACAGGAACACAATTCAATCAACTAATTCAATTCAAGAATCAATCACAAGATATTAACAAATTAGCAATTGTAATGCACACACTCAAGAATCGATCTAAAGAACTACCAATTGAAAGAAAGGGGGATTTTTTACCTATCTTTAACACTAACCTAATCGATTATGAATTATTAGATCATTGGTCCTAGACGATCCTAGGTTGACTCTCTCAAGTTATAACCATTAACCCTAAATTATAAACCCTAATCAAATTATGGAAAAATCTCAATTAACAATCTATCCAAACCTTAATTGGATATGAAGTTTTCCATTAGACTATTAGGAACCTATGTGAGATCTCTCTTCACACAATTATCGATTTGAATACGATTTAATTAAATTGTTAGCCCAATTTAATTATTTTTCATTGGATTCACTCTCTCAATCTATTACCAAATTATGCAATCTCATAAAACAATCACAACGAATCCAAATAACATTAAAAAATTATATTTTCAATAAATCAAAGATAAAAACAACCCAAAGGTGAACTTAGACATACTAAACATTCACATAATCCTATCATCAATGGTTATTCCAATTTTATACATTAATAAAACTGAAAATACGTTGAAAACAATATTTGAATGGATGATGGAGGTAGCAATGTCGAGAAATCTTCTGTTTCAGGAAGTACTTCGCATTAGCTTCTTCTCCGTATCTCTCTTCCTTCTTCTCTTTCTTAATCTCTCGATGAACTCTATCTAGGGTTTCTTAATGGTAGTTGATATAAAAGCTCCTACTTTTCTTTGTCGTATTCTTTATATACCTTTTATGTTCTGGGTAACCCTAAGGTTTTTTCGAGGTCTGAAAGATCTAAAAACTCCTCAAAACTTAACTTTTTACTATCTAGGCATCTACCAGATGCAGGTCATGAATGTGGCCCTATAGGCCACAATCATGGGCCACATCTGATCCTTCTATCATGATCATGGCAATCAGGCCACGATTGTGGGTTGTATCTTGGGCTTCTAACATTATCATGGCATATGGACCATGATTGTGGGTTGACATGATCATGGCTATTATGCCACGATCGTAGGCTATTTTTTTAGCCCAAATGTCTCTGAAACTTCTTCGTTTTTCAATGTTAACCCTAAAAAACTAACAAACACATCAAGGTACCTCAAAGACATAACAATTAAGCTCATAAACCTATACTAACCCATAAAAACACGTAAACACAATCAATTAACAAACTAACACAATTCTAACCTAAATATATGCTAAACAATTAAGTTAACAATTTAAAACGTATCAAACTAAACCCTAAAACAAGATGCAATTCACACTTACCATTATCCATACACAAAACCCAAATCAATTAATATAGGATAACACAAACAATTTCTAATGAGAGAAAGAAACAACAAAAATAGTGAAATACACTTAACTTGAGTTGTCGGCATCGATGTCACCTCTGAACCGGTGTCAAGATGCCTAGCTCTTCATAGATCCCTCCCCAAAAAATGCTTCAACCCTCATTAAATAACCATAGCTGAAGACTCCCCACCTGCAATGCCTTCCTCCATTCTCTCCTCTATGCTACTAGTACTGTTCTATTTTTTGAATTAATTGTGGGTCCACCTCTACTGTTCACTATCTTAAAAACCTACGGACCTCTTCAAACGTCTGTATTTTCCAAACATTGTTTACGTTTTCGCACATCTGTGTGAAATGCAGACTTGTTTTCGTTTCCTCTCCTGCGTTCGCATTTTGGTTTCTCCTTCCTAGCAGCCTCTTCTCTTCCTCTTTTAATGCCATTTTAGTCAATGTCTGCTATGTTTTCATCACGTTGCATGAGTTGCTCATGAAATTTCCTTGTATAACTTTATACTTCTTTGCCACAAGCAACTTTGATTTATTTGTGTTTCTTTTTTCCTTGTCTTTTAATTTTCTTCTTATTGCTCTATGAAGACAAGTGAAAATTAATCTTTAGAAAATGGCCAAAATATAGAACTTTCAACTCACTTTAACTTCTTTGCTTCCAATTTGTGCCTAAAATCACAATTGAGTCGAAGTAAGCATCTTAAGCAATTTCATGTCAATAATTGCTAAGTGTTATGGAATAATTTCATAATCAATTAAGCATCGATCAATTTTCCTCACACTTAGCTCTTGATCGTCCTTAGGCAAATCATTAAAATTAAGCTCATGGAAACAAAGAAATTGACTCATAATATGTTCCAAGATATATATAAGCAAAGATGAATAACTTTCAAAAATCCAAGCAAGAAGTCAAGATTCCAATCTTTTACTCATAATCAATCAACATTAATCATCTTCAAAAATCAAGCAATCTAATGTTAGACTCGGAAAATTTGTTTAACTAAAATATATCCATAGGTACACTAATGCAATTATTGATTATGACAATCCACAACTTTGCATATCATTTAATTCCTCTGACACTAAAATTCACATGCAAAATCATAGACCAAAAGGACTTTTAAGGTTGTAATGTGGGAAAAGGTAAGGTGAGATGTGTTTCGGTCAAGTGACTTGAAAGTCATTAAAACTAGTGAAACAAAAGTAACACTCAATATACCATCAAATGCAAAAACCAACATTCACTCACTATTGGGTACATTAACTATGATGATTGCAAAAACAAGTTTCATAACTCAAATTCGAGCTCTCATACACAAATCACATAAAGTATTTACCAATTTGAAGGGATCACTTATACAATTGATGACAGTACATTGAAACTACAAAGAGTCCCCTTTTTAAGCCAACATCTATCTCATATTCAACATACTCAAGTAACCCATTCAATACAACTTTAGGAGGATGCATTAAGTGTGAATAACCTTGCAAACCATATATACACTTCCTCCTTATTACATTTATTAAAACAATTTTTTTTTCTTTTTCCTTGCTTTTCTCTTTTCTTTCTTTCTTTTTTTCTTCTTCTTTTTTCTCTTGTAAAAATTAAAATAAACTACATCAACTTGAAAATTTCAATGATAAGACATAAGATAACATCCTAACATTATAACCAACCCCACCTATGCATACCCCACATTTAGAATTTTGTACCTCCATAAACTCAAAAATCAACAAATTTTCCACTAGCTTCAAGGCTAGAGACCAAAAGAGGAGAAGAGAAGAGGAAGCATTCTGATGCAAGAACCCACAATCGTGAGAATCATATTAAGTGAACCCCGCATATGTTCTCGGTTTAAACATCCCATGATTATAGGAATCATGCCTATTCCCCCAATTGTGGGATGTCTAAACCGAGAACATATGTGGGTTCACTAAATTTTTAGGTTTTCTAGACTACATAAGATAATAAGCCCCTGTGGATAAGAAAAAGGTGAGACTTTTGTGTAGAATAGCCTTCTTGAGTGAAAAACCTAGGTTTAGATTCTTGAAAATAGTGGAGATTCAAGGAACAACAATCATAATTAGGAGAAGGGCTTACCAATACTGAAATTTCCAGATTTTGGTAAAGAAGAGGAGGAGTTCCCTCTATTTAATTTTCAGTTGTTTTATCTCCCTAGTTATTATATGATGGAATATTCAATTGTTGGGGATGTTATAGACACTATAAGTGGCTGATTTATTTTTAGGGATTACTTTTGAACTATATTGTTAAACTTTTTATTTTATTGATTTGAATGAAAGATGTCTTTGATGAATGTTGAATACATTTATACTTTGCAATAGATCAAGATATTGACTAAGGTAATCTGTGTAGGATCATACAATGAGAGTTGGCATTCTATAGACCTGTATTCATCTCATTAATTAATTAGTTGAAAGAGAGATGATAGCTAATTTAATTTATCACCCATAGGATATCTTAATAAGTAGTTAAATTAATGGAGTGATTTGGTAGATTGAGAAATTGTTTAATCATCATTTAATTTGATTAGGGACAATTAATTATACCTTGAGAGAGGGTAGTTAAAACATTTAGACATCTTAGGTGAGACAAGATTCAATTAATAAAATAGAAGGGAGAAAAGATAGAGAAAAAGTGATCTCTAGTTGTTGAAATCTTAAAATTCAATTTTATACATTTTGGTATTATCAATTATTCATTATTAGTCATTTAATATTCCAGTTTATTTCCATAAAATAGTATCGAGTCTTTAATAAAGATTCACCTGAATTAAGTGGTGTCTAAGTACAATCCTTGTAAGATTTATATCTGTTTTTTAACTATAAATCACGACCCCATATAATTGAGGTTTTTGAGCATAAAACTAGTAGACTATTTTATAGTCAACATAATTCCACTTTTCATTTTTATTTTGTTGTGACCGAGTGCCTATTTACTGTCCCATATCTTTTGTAGATACTAGACTCATTTCACATTCTGTTCCGTACCCATTATGGATACCAGGCTTATTAATAACTAAGCCTGTGGCTCTTTGTGCACATGTTTTAGCTTTAATCTCTTTTTCAGACTAGTCACTCCAGTCACAACTCCTTTATCTGTTCATACATAATAATGAAATGAGATGCATCATTTCAAAAATGTGTTATCAATCACTTTTAATAATTGTGCATAGTCATTTTAACATATTCATCAGATCTCCGTTAGATATTCAACATTTCGTTGAGTATACATTTTCCATATTCACATTTAATTAGAATACATTCCCAATACAATCCCAAATATTAGACTCCTCAGACTATCAATGTCCAAAATTACCACAATCATAGCAGTAGCAGTTTAATAACTGAAATTTAAGCAGAAATAAAACAATCACGATGAGAAAACGTCTAAGTTAACTCACAGTACACTCTAGATTAGCTATTGCCTGGATGATCCAGCAATGTTTGGATGCTGGCGTTTGACTTATGTGTCTAAAATCATGCAATACAACATAATTTACATTACTAAGGTGGTCAATAAAATACATATTCAATCATGCATATATATACATATGTCATACAACACCCCATTGCCATAGGGTATATTCCCTAACATTCAAGGGACATTCAAGAATATATCCTATAACAATGGCAAGTTAAGGCAACCATAAACACTTAATATTACATCATACACTTTCGAAAGTTTGAAAAGTTCAACTTTTCCCTTTTTTTTTACTAACATAGTTTACACTATTGTAGTACATTCATTTAAACAAATATTTACATCATCAAAAGTATTCGAGAGTTTACTACTCATTTTACAAAAGATCTACATGAAATGAGAAACTGCATAAACATAATATACAACTCCTCAAATGTCAGCTAACCAGACCTTTAAGCCATTTCTAAATTCCAAAATGTTCTTTTAGAGCATTTTAGGATCTAGATCTCCTCTCTTTTATATGAAAATCCACGTTGCAATTTTGATAAGTTTTGCTAACTCAGTGAGTGAACCATCATTAATGTGCTCACTCATTCTGAACATCAAACATTTCAAATATAAACCAATTGCATAATATTCCTAATCTCAACAATTCATCATGAATTGCACACATTTCATATAAACTTTTCAAAATAACTCATCCATTTATCCCAATCAATCATATTATCAAAAGTACATAAATATGGCATATCACAATATCATTATAATTCAAAAATGTTTTCACAATCATACATTTGCAAATGTAAGTGCATATTAGTCTCACTTTCATTTTTATTTTGTTGTTACC
Organism: Erythroxylum echinodendron; assembly: GCA_027575705.1. NCBI lineage: Eukaryota > Viridiplantae > Streptophyta > Magnoliopsida > Malpighiales > Erythroxylaceae > Erythroxylum > Erythroxylum echinodendron. The sequence goes on from JANZXR010008193.1 coordinate 9,319, forward strand.
GAGTGCCTATTATTGTTCCATATCCCTTGTGGATATTGGCCTCATTTCACATTCTGTCCCGTACTCATTGTAGATACTGGGCTTATTAATCATCGAGCTTGTAGCTCATTATGTGCATATCTAACCTTTAAGTTCTTTTAGAATGGCCACTCCGATCAAAACGCCTTTATTTGATCATGCACATTAATGTGATGCATCAAATCACAAAATTTGTGATCAATAACATTTATTCATAATGTATAGTTAGATTCACATGTTCATCAGACCTAAGTCTGGTATTCAACATTTTTGTTGAGTATGCAGATATCTTTTAGATTTATACGCAATCAAAACACTCCCAATATATTTCTAAATATCAAACTCCTCAGACCATTAATGTCCGGAATTATCAATCATATCAATCACATTCCAATAAATGAAATCAAACAAAAATAAATTAATCCTAGTGAGAATTATCTGGCTCAACTCACAGTGTGCTCCAGGTTACGCTATTTCCTACATGATCTAGTAATTCTTAGATATTGTCATTTGATTTGTGCTTTTATATCATGCAAAAACAAACACATTTACACATTACTAAATTTCTCAATCACATATACTAAATTTCTCAATCACATAAGTATTGAACCAAATACATATGTATATGTATTATGTGCAATGCAAGCTAAATGATATTCCCAAGCATGTGTCCTTATTCTCATTTCTTAACAAATCATATATCATAAGAACATCTTTATTCCTTTAATGTTCCTTCATTCCAAACTTAAAAAAAATTTGTTATCAAACAATCTCTTTTTTAAGTTATAAAATCATTTAATAACTCCAACTTATCAAACATTCAATCAACTTATTCAACATCAAATTAGATTTATTGTAAGCCTCAATCAAGTCCATATATACCATAATAAGGTACCTTAGCATTAGTTGTTTCAATATCACTTGAATGATATTATTTAACTCTTTATGCTAGCCCACGATCATGGTGGACCTTCCCACAATCATGAAAAAATCCGATGTAGCTAGCCATAGTCATGGGATTGGTGCCATGATTGTTACAGAACCCAATTATCCATGCCATGATCGAGCACTGAAGGCCACGATCATGCCCTGTCTTTCCTCCTTCATTTCTCCACGAATTCTCATACATTTAAACATCATTAACACTCCAAAATTTCCATAATTCAATTTCATTTATGCAACTTCATATAGATCTTAATTATACCCCAATTCCAGCTCAAAATTATTCAATTTATAACTCACAAATCATGGTCTTTCATGCATCACAAATCAAACATGAAACTATCTTACATTATCATGCATATAGTCCTTGTACTTTCTCAATTCAATAACACTGTATTTGTGTCTTCCTTTAGCATACATTCACCTTCATTATAGTTATAATCTAGATCTAATTCATCCTTGAATCAATCTAATACCTACAGTTTTAACATATTAAGAACAAGTAGAAAACAACCAAGTTTATCCAACAATTTCTAACACATATCATGTTGGCCCCCGAAATTTTTTTTTGTGAAATTAAGCATAATAGTCTATGGAATAAATGCATAAGAATGAATTGAGGGCTTTTTTGGCATGTAACTTAAGTACCAAAAGAGCCTAAGCTTATAAGGAAGGGTAAAGTAGACTTTTGGGACTCATTAAGGGTATATTGGGAAAAAGGAATTATAGTCTTGTTATCTTAGAAGAGTGACAAACGTGAATGGGAGAGATAAGAAGACAAAAACATGAAGAAGAGAGGTTTTGAAGAAGAGTGAAAAGAATAGAGCTTTAAACTAGGTCTTGATTTCTTTTAGCCTTAAAGAGAGAATCTGAGCTTATTCAAGAAGGGAAAAAGATAGAGGAAGGAAAGAGTTTTCTTTAGAGCCAAGAATCTCATAAATTGGGGAGGATTCACGATAAGTCATTTATTTATTTTATCTCTTAGAGTTTTGAAAGGTTTTGGTTCAAAGAGCTTAAGAAATATATGGGTTAAGTATTCTAGAATTCATTTTAGTGGAAGTGTATTATGAGTTAGTCAAATTTGGATTTTTGTTGAATGGGAGTTGTGTCGTTATAAAGGAAATCAAGGAGGGGTTCAAGAGAGGCAAGGGAATCAAGAGGAAAGGAATCCTTAAGTCCGATACCTATGCAAGCAATTATTATTAAGGTGGGTTATAGTTTTATGATGAAGAAATAAGCCATAAATGTCTTTCCTTCAACAATTTTGATTATAGCATAAATGTGCATTTGTTTGTTCTTGTTTGGTGTAGAACAAAGTGTCATATATTGCTGCATGTTTTATATACCAAAAATGTTTTCTTCAAAACTTGCATACTTTATGAAACCATGTTTCGGATATGAAAAGCAAGTTTCCAAGAACTGCCATTTTGGTTAGTAAGTTTTCAAGATCATGAAAAATATGTGTTATGTGGGTTTGTGGTGGTCCCCTAAGTTAAGTCAAGTGCACTTGTCTAAAGGCTTCTTCTGCCTGCCCGCTAGTGGCTTGGAGCTCCTCTATGGACTCCCATAAGTTCAAGGCTACGCAAGACTATAAATTGGAATTGCGCTAATACGTTTTGTTCACGGCTACACAGGACCATTAGGGGAAATGTTTAGTACGTTCTATTTTGGATCCACCCGAACCATTTTGATGTGTTCTTGATTTGTTTGACAAGATGAATTCATGCATGATATGTAAATGAATATGTTTTAATTGTGCAAAAAGGTTTTCTGCATGTTTCTAAGTTATAAACCTGTTTCCCACGAGCTTTAAACTCACCCCCTCCAAATTTTGTCCACTTCAGGTGAAGCACAAGAAAGTGAGTAATTCAGGATACAAGGCAGCACCCAGTCTGCAAATGTTCTTTTGTAATTATTAAGACTGATTTTTAAGAACTAAGGCTTTAGCCACCTTTTAAGTTTTATTAGTCTAAGAGTACTAATGTATTATGATTTGTAAGGCTATTAAAGTCTTATCAAACAAATATACATTTTGGGGGATGTGTGAAATAAGTAAATTTATGATTCTGTGCATGATTATGATTCATGATTAAGTTTTTATATTGCATGTGTTAATCCAGAATTTTGAGGTGTGAGAAGCAATTAATGTTTACGCGTGGATGATTCTAATATGAGTTTGGAATAAAGGAGAGTAGTTGAGAAGGGTAAAGGATTGCATTAAATAAGGTAAATGCAAAGGAAACATACAAAGGATGAATATTGTCTATGATGACATCACAGCACAGAGGCTAGGAAAATTTAAAAGTATAAGTATCCTTTACGCTGACGTCAGAACATAGAGGCAAGGAGGATTGAAGAGTATAAGTATCCTCTGTGCTGACGTTAGAACACAGGGCAAGGAGGGTTGAAGAGTATAAGTATCCTCTGTGCTGACGTCAGAACACAGAGGCAATGAGGGTTGAAGAGTTATAAGTATCCTCTGTGTTGACATCAGAACATAGAGGCAAAGAGGGTTGAAGAGTAAAAGTATCCTCTGTGATGACGTCAGAACACAGAGATAAGGAGGGCTGAAGAATATAAGTATCATCTGGGATGACGTTAGAACACAGAGGCAAGGAGGATTGAAGAGTATAAGTATCCTCTGTGCTAACGTCAGAACAAAGAGGAAAGAATGGGTAGAGTAAAACATAGAAGATAGAATATAGAGGATAAGATCGTCTGTGTTACTATTCACAGAGTAGCGTCTGTGTTACTATTCACAAACTTCGTCTGTGCTACTGTTCACAGAGTAGCATCTGTGTTACATATGACTTCGTCTGTGTTACTACTTACAGACTTCGTCTGTGCTACTGTTCACAGAGTAGTGTCTGTGTTATACAAGACTTCGTCGGTGCTACTATTCACAGAGTAGCGTCCGTGTTACACAAGAGTTCGTCTGTTCTACTGTTCACATACATCAGACGATAAGTCACAGACGATAAGTGGTCAACCCAGAAGATAAAAGTCAACCACAGAGGATAGAACACAGAGGATAGATTTTGGGCCAAGGATTTTAAGGAGTTAAGACGTTATTGAGTTGAAGTGCATCTTTTGTGTTACTGTTCACGCTATCATTTGGGTTACTATTCATTGTTATCTTCTGCCCTATTTTTTACCCCTCAGAAGATAAATTTGGCCTTCATGGTTTGCATGAAAGTTGTAAATTTTGAGATCCTCTTTCAATCTATCCAAAGAAACTCTAGTTTGGATGCTTATAGGAGAAGTTATACCAATAACCCCAAAGTAAGTATATGTGTAAAGTGTGGGCTCACCAACACTGATTATTGAGATATTCAGGTTAAAAAAGGATAAATGGACAAGTCGACTACCATTGTAGTAATCGACTGTTCTAATAGCTGAGTTGAGCCTAGAAAAAGGGGAGTTTTGAGAAGATAATTTGATGATAGACAAGGTGTTCTCTTTGGGAGATAAACTCACGTATTAAGATTTCTGCATGCGAGTTAGACTTCGAAAACAGGTTTCGAAAGTTGTGTGGTATCAGAGCAAGTAGGAGTTAGACTCCGAAATTGGGATGTAATAGTTGTTGGTATCAGAGCACTGATATTAGGATCTTATATGGGTGTTTTCGAGGTATATGCCAAGTTCCATGCATATCAGAGAGACTAGGTTGAAGTTCAAGTTTAGGACCAAGTTTTGAAGTATCCAAAATATAAGTTGGGACGTGGAGATATGAAGTGTACCTGCATGAATTTTTTGTGGATTACTACGTGCACGGATTTGAATTGTGTTCATGCATTGAAATTATTCTGTATGACTTAAACTGTTTTGCACCAATTTGATATTTTCCATTGGTTTCATGTATTAGGAGTGATTATGCCGCCTCGGAGAAGAACTCGAGGAGCTCTGACTTGATCCAGCTCTCACCAAGGGAGCACAGATGAGTCTAATGCCCCACAAAATGTGAGGACACATTCTGCCCGTAATCCTAAGGAAGCTAGTGTACAACATGAGGAGCCTCCACCATCTCCTCCTATGCCGCAGTCAAACCCCATGGATCTGCGTTTCTTTCAAGCCTTTTCTCAGACTTTCTCATACGCCATGGGCCAAAGGTCTCAAGTTCAGATGCAAGCTCTAGTAGACAAAAGTGGACAGTATGATAAGCTCCGCAAGTATAGAGCTGTAGACTTCAATGGGACTACAGATCCCGAAGAGGATGAAGCACAGCTAAAGAGGACCGAGAGGGTCCTAAATCAGATGAAGTGTTCGAATGAGGAGAAGTTAGACTATGCAGTCTGTTTGCTATAGGGGGATGCACACTATTAATGGGAATCAGTGCCCCACAGTCAGGTTATACCTCCAATGTTGACATGGAAAGATTTTGTGGAGGTGTTTAGGAAGAAGTACCTCTCGACGGTCTACATACAAGAGAAAGCCAGGGAGTTTCTAAATCTCACACATAGGGATATGAGAGTGAGTGAATATGAACTAAAGTTTACCCAGCTTTTCCGGTATGCAGCAAATATTGTTGCTAATAAGGAGGACAACTGTCACAAGTTTGAGGGAGGTCTTCATTTGGGGATCAAAAAGAAAGTCTTGATCCATAATTTCTGTGACTACAAACAGTTGGTAGATGCTGGAATTCAGGCTGAGAAGCTTAAGAATATAAAGAATGAAGTGAGCAAGAAGAAGAAGAACAGGGAGTAGTTTTCCAAGAAGGGGATGAGTACTCCAGTTCCTGAGAGGAGTGTGAAAAGCTTCCATACACAGAGTAAGGTGGGAAGTAGTAATTATGGGAGGAATAAGCAAGCAAGGATATTGTCAGTGCAAGCCTCAACAATAAGAGGCAACAGTAGGATGGAGAGGAGCAGAAATACGAACCCCCAATGTGAGCATTGTGGGAAGCTACACAGGGGAGGATGCTTTAAGTTATTGGGAGCATGTTTTTGATATGGAGAGAAGGGACATATGATCAGGGATTGTCCTCAAGTAACAAGATAGGAGGGATCACAGTTTCAAGCCCCGAGAAGAACAGAAACAGTGGCCACTAAGCCAGATACTGAAGTGGACAGTTCTGGAGCTACAAAGAAGACTGTACCTCCAGGAAGGCTAACGGGTCAAGCACAGGCAAGAGTGTTTGCTATGACTAGAGAGGAAGCTGCAACTGCACCAGAGGTTGTCACGGGTATGGCTCCGTTGTTTGATTCTGAAGTGTTTTTGCTAATTGATTTTGTTCCACACATTCCTTTGTTTCTACAAGCATGACATTGCATGATGTTAATTTGATACCTTTGGATAACCCCTTGATTGTTAATACTCCTTCAGGGAGGAATGTGATGGTCAGTCAAGTGCATAGGGATTGTAAGCTCTTAATTGAGGGTGCTCAACTAGTAGTGGATTTGCTACCATTGGAGTTAAAAGGTTTAGATGTGATACTAGGAATGGATGCCATGGAGAAGTACCAGGCGAAATTAGATTGTAGCCTCAAGGTGGTAGAATTTGATCTAGGAAATGGAAAGAAGGTGACTTTCCGAGGAGACAGGAGGACATCATTGCCAAGACTCATTTCGGCTTTGATAGTTGACAGAATGATAAAAAAGGATGTCAAGCCTTTATGGCGCATATTGTGGACACTAATGTGAATGGAGGGAAGTTAGAGGATTTTCCAATTGTGAGGGAATTTCCAAATGTGTTTCCAGAGGATTTGCCTGATTTACCACCAGTAAGGGAAATCGAGTTTGCCATCGACTTGATTCCCAGAACTGCACCTATCTCTATACCACCGTATAGAATGGCTCTAGCTGAACTAAAGGAGCTTAAGGAACAGTTGGAGGAACTGTTAGAGAAAGGGTATATAAGGCCAAATTCGTCACCTTGGGGAGCGCCTATTCTATTTGTCAAGAAGAAGGATTGGACATGGCGGATGTGTATAGATTATCGGAGACTCAACAAGGTGACCATTAAGAATAAGTATCCTCTACCTCAGATTGATGATCTATTTGACCAGTTACAGGGAGAAAAAGTCTTTTCCAAGAATGATCTCTGGTTAGGTTATCATCAGCTCAGAATCAAGGAGTGTGATATAAGTAAGACAACTTTTAGGACTCATTATGGGCATTATGAGTTCCTAGTCATGCCATTTGGTTTGACCAATTCTCCAGCTGCATTCATGGATCTTATGAATAGGGTCTTCAAAGAGTATCTGGATCATTTTGTCATAGTGTTTATCAATGACATTCTAGTTTATTCCAAGAGTGAAGAGGACCATGAGGAGCATCTCAGGAGAGTTTTACAGACACGGAGAGAGAAGGAGC
>JANZXR010008213.1:0-16588 GCA_027575705.1 Erythroxylum echinodendron
GAATATGAGTCTCATGCATGTCCCATGCAATTACGTGCACAATGTTTGAACGCTATGCAAGTTGAAATGAATGATCGACTGTTATGCTGATTTCATAATATATGCTCATCTGTTGAATGAATAACCCTGAGATGTGTTATATCTTTGTGATCCGGTGAATCCATCAATGATGGTTCACTCATTGAGTTGCAAAACTCATCAAAATTATACTGTGGCTTTTCAGGTACGAGATAGGAGACTTAAAGTGTAGTTAGAACATAGAGTGTCTAAGGACTAAGAGATGGATCAGAGGTCCCTCAGCTGATTCCCGAAGGAAACTCGTTGTTATCATTTTGTTATGTGGTTAGAACCTGTATAGAGTTTTGTAAACAATCGTTGAGAAGAACAGTATAAACTTTATTAGTGAATGAAATAAATGTTTGAACAACAATGCCTTTCGAGTATATTGGTTAAAGCCATGTGTAAGTTAGTTCTGTCATTGCTCCAACATACTATTATCGTAGGTTATGTCCCTAAAAGCTTAGGTGCGTACCTTATGATAGTGGGATGTTACATAAACTCAAATCTTGATTGATTTTTTTAGTACCTTTCACTACATTAAGAAAAAAGTTCATTTGAAATTATTCTGACGGTGTTAAATCATTAAAAATCCTTATATACAAATTTCCCGTTTTTTGGTAAGCTTAGGATTCTACTTGAATCATGGTTAAATGCAGAACATGACCAATTTTGGAGGAAAATGAACCATTTTACTTATTGCAATGCCTATCAAGATGATGTATGAATATAATTATTGCTTGTCCTATTTTGAAGATATTGTTCTGTTCTATGATGCCCAAGATAAGGTCATGTTTAATCACATGCTTATTCAATCCTGCTCCATTTTTTCTGTTGAAAAAATTAATAACTATATATTTTAGATAAATCATTGGACAACTTAAAATTTAGGTTACTTTAGCAGTTGGAGATATTTGAAACTCCAGCACTTATCCGAAGAATAATGTCGTACCACTTGAACCAATAATGGTAACCATTCTACTTGTAAAAGCAATGAATCTTTCTTCTTTCTTCCCTTTTTTTCGCTAACTTTTTTCTATCTTTATTAAAAACCCAATTCGACAGGAATTTAGGACTCTAAAGTCCTACTTTTGCTGGCCAGGTAAAAGAACAGCAATTAGGCAACTACTTTGATTAGATTGAAGACACATCCTCAGTAATATTGAAGAACAGATACCAAACCTTGATAGTGATAGTGTCGCAAATTGCCATATTCTTTGTGTTTGCTTATTTTATCATAGTTTTTCTTGGATCAATAACAGTGTATATTACCCGCTGATTCACAACACATGCAGCTCTACATATGCATGGCAGAGATGATAAAGGAACAAGGAGGCCATTGTCATGCGAAACGGGAACAATCGCAGTTAAAACGGCAATGAAATCAGGAACAGAGAAAATGGCATACTTTTACTATTATCATATATGGGATTGAAGGTTTTGGTTCTGATGGTGGTTGGAAGGGCAATGGATGTTTCCTCCCATACTCACTTGCATCCTTATCCAATTTGATGGACTCTCTCTTCACTCATCCAAAGCACTAGTTATACTTTATGTCTGTGTATGTCTGTGTGACAAATTATAAATGTTTGTTTATGCATTTGTTTATATTTTATCTTTGGCTTCATTTTTGGTCTTATAAAGTCTTAATCTTGACTACGTAGAGGAGTCCCATCACTAAACCTAACTAATTATATGTAAAATATACATGTCTAACACGTGGGTTTAGCTCTTGACATATCCGAAGTTCCAAAGTGAGCTTCTTCCTTTTCTTATTCAACCTTTCTAATGGAGACCAAATCATATATATAATAATGTCATTAGGATCTGACTTAGGGAGTGTGGTAGATACAAAATGAATAAAGAAATCAAGGGGGAGGACATATAATTGCGAATGACATCAACTCCAATGACAGCTGCAAAGCAGACAGGGGTTAGAGAAAGCCAAAAATAGACATTTCATAAATTATGAAGTCTTTTAAAATTAGATCCTTCCAAATGAGATAAACAGCATACAAGAAACAAAATGGGGCATGCCTCCATTAGGTCAGGAAGATCTCAGGCAGGATCTCCAGGGTTTAAAAAAGGGTCATGGTGATGCATATCAAACATTCCAACATCAACTTAGTCATTTCTTTTCTCACCTCTCAATTCACATCACTCCATTACACTTTCCATCTTCATGTCTCATTTTTTTCAAACCCATAACTCCATATTCAACTAATCTTTTCTTTTTAGTCTGAGAGAAGTAGCAGTAGCAAGTATATGTTAAGTGGGATGGAGCATTGTGTAGACACTTTGGACATGAAAGGCTTGTATTAATTACTCCCAAGACTTGGTCCCTTTTTTTGTGAATTTGCAGAATCCCACCTAAATTCACTTTCATTTTTAGCTATTTGGATAGTATCTGATAAACAGGATAGCCACTGGAGTTAGGTGCATATATGGTACTCTTTTGTCCTGTTTCGTTGAAAATGGACCAAGTTCGTATATTATTACACAATTATCAGAAGGTATCTCGACGGTGGTCATTATTTGGATATAAAATTTGCAGTAGTCAATGGTGGCCAGTTTTCCTCCATGAGATACGTGTCATGATTTCTCGCTAATGAAAACCCTTTGCTGATAATGGACAAGTGCCTCAGTTCTTGAATTTGTGTTTTAGAGTAGTTGGGAAGTTTTAGACTTTTATTTGGAGTCAGCAATTCCTCATCATTCAGGAAATCTAACTTACTGCGGATTGCATAAAAAGACCCTATACTTGCACGGTAATAGCTAATTTGTATGGCTTTAACTCTTCAGACCAGTAACTAGAGTTCATGATCGCTTATGTTGAACTTACAGTAGTTGGTACAAACATAATACAAGAAACGAAAATGATCACGAATCGTGCATCAAAACCTGAAAACTTCATGGATGGACCACAAGTTTTGTTTCCCTATAAAGGAAGCATTTAGTTAATAAGCATGTTATATACATCATTTATCTTTAAGAAGCATTACAAGTCCTAATGTCAAGAAAGAAATAAGTTTAGTTACTGCAGCTGGAAGCCCTTTGTTTAAGGAATGCTACAACATTTAAATGTGTTCTGGTCAGTTAATAAATTTTAGGAGATAAAATGGCAAGTGGTGATATAAAAGGGAGAGCATGGAGCTCCATCAATGTACAAGGACTGAGCAGCGAGCACAACTGCACAGTGGCTGTCTAAAAAGACACAGCCAATCTGTACATACTATTCGTGAACAATGGAATTAAATTCTGAGGACATGAAATTTATTTCCATCTTTTTCTCTCAGGTTGTTTCCCATTTCATTGACATGACAAAAACAAGAAAAATTAATTAATTAAAATAACAAAAGAAATTTTTCGATCCTTTTCAGATCCATTTCTTTGATGCCCTTCACACTACCATCGCTTCTAAGTCCTATAGCAACTTCACCATCAACACTCTGCTGCGGCAGCAAGGAATGCCTTTTGATCTCATTTCATCTCTTCACTCAAAACCGCCTGAAAAGAATCCAACCGGGTTCTTGTAAATTTTCAAGGAAATAAGATGATGTGAAAATGGAATTCCAATAGGAATCATGTGCTAAACCTGTACTCCAACTGGTTATTCTGAAACTGGTTTTCGGATGGAGCAGGGTGTACGAAACCGAACTGATGATCTTGGTATGCAGATGTCCCCTGAAACATTGCTCAACAGGATTATCAAAACAAGACGTGACCATCACACGGGAACGATTTTCACAACGTTACGGCAAGTACCTGAAAATGAGTAGCTGAGAAACCTTGTGAACAATCCAAGAAACTCTCAGTTGAAGTTTGGTTGCTGTTATAGGCAAAATTACCCTGGAAACACCAACAGGTCAAGCACAACCCACCGAGAAAAATTATCAGTTCCGTGAACTAGTATTGCAAAAATGAATATAGCAAAAATTGTAACATGAAACTGTTGTGCACTCGTATGTACAAAGACGAACCTTAGAGAAGTTGAATGCAGGAGAGCTAGCTGTATCATCGAGACAAGAAGGCAGCTCGTCATTAACCTCGCGACGTCTGTGCTCTTTCTTCTTTTTTTGCCTTCTGCCACAATTTTTAGCCAATGGAGTCGTGGCATTATCCTTCACTGCAGGATAGAAATGCACATTGTTGTAGTTGAAATAGCCTTCATCTTCTGGAAAATGCGGCGGACCAGAAGATGCATCAGACACCATTGACAAGTCCTCATCTTCGTCTTCCACTACTTGAACATTCTTCCCTCTACCACAAAAACCACTTCTTGCTTCTACAAACTTATTGGGCATATCTTGAGACAGCAAAGATTGTTCCAAGTAAAAGGTCCAACCGGACTCACAATCACTCCTGCATTCGGAGGCAAAAACATCCATCTTTTTTGTAGCTCTATATTCTCAATGAAATCACAAATGGGGCCTTTTTTTCTTGGATGAGCCCCCTCTTTATGAAGGGGGGAGATTGGAGTAAGACAGAGAGATAGATAAAAGGTAATAATAGACACAGTAGGGTATGTGTCTATATTTCTGTTCCTTAACCCAAAAAGCTAACAAGTGGCAAGTAGGCGAGCAAAGGAATAGGCGTGGGAAAAAACCAAAAGCAAATCCAAGACAGGCCAGAATTTGTCCTCACTATCAAACCCATTCAGGGACTCTGGGAGAATGTATCAAAAAATGCCAGTTGGTGTGGGTTATGGTTGATGCATGCAAGGAAGAGGTAAGATAGAGAAAAAATGAGCCACTACCTCTTCACGTGCTATACAGCGAGGCACTGTGTACCCTCTTAAGTCTTAACCAAACCAGGAACACGTCCATTTTCTCCTTCCACATTTTATGGACACCTATCCTTCGGTCCAGTAATACCACTATCCATCTTCTTTTGTTTTTTAATATACAGAGGATGATAAAGACTGCTAAATTTGAATCAATGAACCTATATGAAGGACCTACTTCATATAAACATGAAAGAAGAGTAAGTGGATTTTATTTTAGATAATAGAATTTGATTTTTGTAAAAATTAAAAAAGAATTTAAAGTATAGTTAAACTAAAACTGCTTTACAACGAATTCAAGGCTTTAATCCTACCATCATATGGCAATATGATCAAAGAATCAAACCTACCTAGGGAAGATAGTATGACTATCTGGATACTATACATCAACAACAAGATACAATTATAGGCATATTTAACATTACTGGCATTTGGGATTTCTCTTTCTCTTCCTAGCAGAATTCTTTTTTGCAGATTTGGATTTCATGCAAAAATCGACAGGAATGTCTAGGACGTGGTCTACTACTAATAGGTTATCAGTGTCTTCTGTTTGTTTGATTTCCCCTGTCTCTTGAATTTCAGTTAGCCCAACAGTTGCAAGTGGGGATAACATGTTGGCCCAGTCTCTCTAACAGTAGTCTAGATATTTAGAGGTAAAATCTTTAGATTTATAATCTAGAGTCTCCTCATTGTTAGCACTAGATTTATCAAGAGTTGTCTTTTCCTAGAAAGTGTGTGTATCAACGTGTTCTGTCCTCAACCTAACTAGTTAAAGGCCATTTGATTATTGCTGCACCGTTTGGCCAATATCTGCATCTACCTGTTCTGTGCTACGACTGGTTACCACCATTGATTAATTAGCATTACCATGTTCCTTCCATTTTTTGGATTCTGGTTAAGACAAGGGTTCCCCCAATTTGATAATCTTGATTGGTTAATTTGGTTTCTAATAGTTGATGTGGTTGTCAAGTGGGTGGTGGTCCTATCAAGTTTGTCTTCGTACAAATAATTCGGTTTTGTGGGTGAATGTTTCAAAGAGACCATACTTTTCTTCTTTTGGACACGATCAGCACACTCACTTGTGTACTCATTTGATCTTAGCATGTGTTTTGTTTAGTCAAATTGAGTGAGACGAGGGGTGACTTCAAGGTCAAAAGCCCTTCTAAAGACCCTAGAGGCCCTTCCAAGCATCCTGTATAGGCAAGACTAGCATCCAACTAATGTTAAAAGAGAACCAAAGCCCTATTTTCTTCTTGCCATAGAACACCAAAACAAAAAAAGTTAATGTCATCTATGAACTCATCCAACTATAAATCAAACTCATTTTCTGGTTATTTTAAGTGAATGAGTAGAGATTTCTTGGGGCAAGTAGAAGAACTGTTACTAATACATGTTGACTATGTTTTTATGAATCCACATGCCTTTACATTTCTATCTTCTTCTTTTCAATACTATTACCAAAAACTCTTTACATGGCTCTATCGATTCACGATATATATACACCACGCATGCATGTGGGCACGTGTGCTTATATTATTTGCACTCCAGATATTCACACACATGTTTGCACGTGCAACTACACGCAGTTCAACTATCAATTTCTCTGTTCTAAAAATCCCAACTCTTTACTTTGGCTTTCTAGTTCCAAAGTGAATGCCCTAATTATCCTTCTTTATCTTGCACTCATAAATGGGGAATTGCGCACCTCAGATGCCTCCACACCCCTGGCCTGACAGAGTGGTGAAGGGGTAAGTCACAATTTAATCTCACTCAGTTCTTCAGAGAGAGAATCCCGTGTCCAGTGCGCATAAGGAGCCACTACATTATATGAAACTCTTACACTGACGCTGCCGAGACTCGAACCTAAGACCTTACACTCAACAACCTCCTTAAAGACCAATTGAGCTACCCGTATTGGCAACTCCTTAATCTTTATTCTACCATTTGTTGTTTAGCATACTCCTTAATCCTAACAGGGTTTTTTTCTTCCTTTTTTTTTCTGGTGATTGGTGATTCTCTAGGCTTCCCAAGCACCTACACCACCATGTGATGTGATGACAGTTTCACAAGTTCCAGTGTTCCACATGATCCTAATTACAAATTTTACAAGGTTGAGGTTAATTTTCTGTTTCTGTTTCTGTTTCTAGCTAGACAAATTAATAATAAATTATGTGCATGGTTGAACACAAGACTAGACAAGTCCAAAATTCGCCAAATAAAAGCCCTACGTACACATAACAAGCTAACTGATAGAACAAGTACGACAAGCTAGGCTAATGAAATTGGTGAAATTGGGAAATGGATGCCTAATATACTATGACATCATCAACCAAAGAAATATAATGAATAATACAGAATGTAAAGGTTATTTTCTCAATATAGTTATATAATTTATTTATTTAATATATATCTTTATTTATATTTAATTTATCATATTTTATTATTTATTATTATAAATAATTTATATCAAAATAATAATTTTATAGACATAATTTTTTACTTTTAATATTAATGACATTACAATGTTTTATAATTTCGTAATGAATACAAAAATAGAATATTCTATGATTTTAAAGAAATTATACTTTGTAAGAAAGTTAAAATAATTAAATATTTAATTTTAAAATATTTGTATTTATTATCAATATAAATGACCTTGAATAATTCTTAATTTAGTGTACAAATATTAAACAAATTAGTTACTTATATATATATATATAAAGTTCAAATAAAAGTGCCAAAATGCTAAATTAAAAAGTCTTACCTTTTCACATAATTAACAATATGCATAATTGCAAGGTTATCTTACTTCAAACTTCTTACCGACTTTTTTTTATCACCTCTCCTAAAATCCAATAAAAATTTAAGGATTAATTACCAAAAAAAAGCCCAAACCTTAAAAAATTGCAATAAAATGCTCAAATTTTTAAT
This sequence comes from Erythroxylum echinodendron, assembly GCA_027575705.1. Classification (NCBI taxonomy): domain Eukaryota; kingdom Viridiplantae; phylum Streptophyta; class Magnoliopsida; order Malpighiales; family Erythroxylaceae; genus Erythroxylum; species Erythroxylum echinodendron. Next base: position 7,772 of record JANZXR010008213.1, read on the forward strand.
TTTTTTAATTCTAGCCCAAACTTTTAAAAAGTAGCAATAAAATGCTTAAACTTTTAATTTTCTTCAATTCTAGCCCAACATTATCTGTAATGTCCTCAATCATTTATTTTCTGTTTATTCTTCTGACACTCCAAACTACTATCGCATTAGAACGTACTACACTAGTAAGTTTTTCGTTTTTAGTTTGTTCTCTTGGTGCCCTTAGTGTAAGGGCATTGAGGCTGCATAATCTAAACATCGAAGGATGAGGGTTGTTAGCTCAAGGCTTATATTTAACGATTTTGATGATAACTATATAATATTTCAAAATTGAAATTGGATTTATTTCCTTGTATAGATAATGATATTTTTAAAAGGAAATAAAATTATGGGAAAATTGCTTCCTTTCTTGCAGGAACGTTCTTAGTAAACTTTCCTTATTAAAATTTGGGATGATCTTATCTTTTCGAATAATTAGCTCTGAAAATTTTTGTTCCAGTAGAGATGATGTTAAAAATCCAAAGTCAACTCAAAATTAAGATGAAACAATAGTTAGTTGAAGAAATTGACTATTTAAAGAAGGGCAACAGCACTTGTGAAGCAACAAGCATACAAAAACTTTCGAAAAATTTGAGTAGCATCTATCTTCTTAAGAGTCATATCATTCTTATTGTGTCTTAGAAAGTGAAATCACTCTATCAAGAGAGAAATTATTATTTGAGGAACTTACTTTAGATTTTACATTTTATTTTTGTGTGAGCTTTTAGAAGCTTGTTATACACTTCGAGTATAGAAGGTTGGAGAACCTTGAAAAATATATACTTATAAGCTTGGAGAGGCTCATCAAATTTAATACTCAAATTCGTATAGTGAAATACTCAAGTTGGATATTTGGAGACTCGAGGTAGGCTTGGTTTGTAAGTCGAACCAGTATAAATCAACTGCATCTTTCTTCTCTCTCTCTTTTAACTTTCAAATTTTCACATTATATTGTGTGTGTGTTCTTTTTAGCAAGAGACTCCTTTACTTTTATAAAAGACTCCTTCTATTTTCAACGTGCAAGAGGTTCCTTTCAGTTTTAATATGCTCCTTCTATTTTTAAATTGTTTTAATAGGATTTATTATTCGGTAGAGTCCTTTCATTTACGCATGGACCTATCCCACAAAAGACTCTTATCGCCTAACAGGCTCTGATCGTTTAAAAGGCTTTATCATCTGATAGACTTCTACTGTTTTTATCGTTAACTAGGATATGTTTATTATACGAATTGAATTAACTTACAAAAAAATTTTACACACAATTTAGCCTCCTTGCGTGTGCTTGCTTTATCATTTTCTATCAGAGCGAGGTTTCACATTTATTGTGTTTTATAGCATGTGATAGATCATAGCAAACAACTTAAGAAGCCTTGAAGGACAATCCATCTCAAAGCCTCCTTACTTCAATGGAAACAACTACTTCTATTGGAAAGAGAGAGTGATCATCTATCTTCAATCAGTGGATATCAAAATCTGGCAAGCTATTAAAGCTGGAACTACACTTCCTGCTACTAATAAGGTAGATGTGTAGACTGATGCCGATAGAAGAAATGCACAGTTCAACATCAAAGTAAGACATCATCTGATCTGTGTACTATCTCCAAAAGAGTACAAAAAGATATTTTACTGCTCTACAGCAACAGAAATGTGAGACAAGCTTCAAGTTACTTTTGAAGGAACAAATGAGGTAAAGAAACATATAATAAGTCTTTTAAAGCATCAATACAAGACTATTTGTATGAAACAGAGAGAAACAATAAACGAATTCTTCAGATGTTTCACCAATGGCATCCCTGCCTTGAAAAAATTAGGCAAGATATATCCAAATGATAAGCTGATAACAAAATTCTAGGATCATTACTAAAGGAATGGAGACCTAAAGTGACAACTCTTGAAATCGTAAAAGATCTCGATACAATCTCACTTAACTAGTTAAGAGGAAACTTAATGATTAATGAAGTCGAGCTTAAGTGAGATGAAGGATCCTCATACAGAAGAGGAATGGAACTAAAAGCAATTGACAAATCAAATCCATTAAATGATGATGAAAGTGATGCTAAGTTGCAAACAGATGAAGATGAAGAATTCAATTTCATGGTCAAAAAATATGCCCGCTTCTACAAAAAGAAGCTCATGAAGAAAAGAAAGGAAATAAAAAAATTGGAAACAACATATTCCAATTAAAAGGTAGCATTAGTAACAGCAAAACACAAAATAACCAAATTATATGTTATTATTGCAAGAAGTCTGGACACACAAGACCAAAATGTCTTCTTCTTCAAAAGTAAAAAACAAAAACAAAAAACCCAAAAAGCATGCTATGACTGCAACTTGGCCAAATGAGGATTTTGATAACTTTAAAGAAGAAGAGCTTAAGGAAGTCAACAACATTTGCTTTATGGCTGAATCAGGAGATGATAAGGTATATTATTCTGACTCTGATATTGAAATTGATGAATTGAGAGATGCATATCATGATTTATATGGATCAGCACAAAAACATTAACAATGCAGTATGTCAAAAGGGTTGAGAAGTCAAAAAATAATGATGAATCTTCAACGAATAAGATCAAATGATTAGAATCGGAAAACAAAGATTTGTTGTCTAAAGTCACTTCTCTTAACAATGATAATAAACAAATAGTTTCTGAAAAAGAATGCTTAGAGCAAAAAATAATTCAGTTAGAAAACTCATTACTTGAAATTGACTGCTAAGATAAAATAATTAGAAGAGAAAGTTACTATTTTAAAACTCAAAAAAGAAAAATGTGCTAAGAAAATTGTTTCTTTTGAAAAATATCTTGCTAATTTTGTTAATAAAAGAAACAATCTTGATATATTACTCGGGAGTGGTTAATGTATTTTTGACCGAAATAAGATATGATGAAAATAACAGTATTAAGGCATACAGAAACTTCTTTGTTAAATCCAGCAGTAGTTATAACCAAAACAGTAGGAACCTGGTAAGTGGCAAAAATAATAACAATTATCATTCATCTACTTTCTGTGATTATTGTGGTAGACATAGTCATATTAGTCACTCTTATATACTTTTGAAAAATGTAAAAAACCATCCCAAATGTATGCTTGGGATCGAAAGGTCAAACTACTAACGTGAAAGAACCCATAAAGATTTGGGTACCTAAAATGAGATAATACACTCTGCAAATATGCTTCAAAACATAGACAAAAGAAAATCAATTGATAGTTAATAGTAGTTGTTTGAGACACATGACAAGTGAAATATTGCATTTCAACTATATTAAAAGGAAAGACAAAGGTAATGTTATCTTTTTTGATGAAAACAAGACAAAGGTCAACAAAATTGTTAAAAAATAGGTGATTCTAACTCTGCTTCTATTGATAATGTTCTCTTTGTTGATGGATTGAAACATAACTTGCTTAGTGTAAGTCAATTATGTGATAAAGGTTACAGAGTAACTTTTTATGCATCACATTGTGAAATAATTGACAATTTTAATAATAATATTGTATTCATTGGTCTTATAAATCAAAACATATACTATGCTCAGTTGGAAGATATATCTTCTCAAAGTGACAAGTGTTTTGTCTCAATAGAAAATGATTCATTTATCTAGCATAGAAGACTTGGTCATGCTAGCATAAGCATTTTATCAAAATTGTCCAAAAATATATTAGTAAGAGGAATGTCGAATTTGAAATTTGAGAGCAATCAAGTTTGTGAAACTTGTTTAAAAAGAAAACAAATTAGAAGCAGCTTCTCTCCTAAAAATATTATGACTACTAACCGGCCACTTGAACTCGTGCACATGGATTTATTTGGTCCTACTATGACTCAAAGTTTTGGTGGAAAAAATTATGATTTTGTTATAATAGATGATTTTTTTCATATTTACATGGGTTTATTTTCTATCAAATAAAGATGATACTTTTGAAGTCTTTAAGAAGTTTTACAAGAAAGTTTAGACTGAAAAAGGGTACTACATTACATCAATTCGAAGCAATCGTGGAGGAGAATTTGATAACAGAAAATTTGAAGACTTCTGCAATGAAAATGGTATAACTCACAACTTTTCATGCCCAAAGACTCCTTAGCAAAATGGAGTTGTTGAGAGCAAGAATAAGACTCTTGTAGATATGGCCAGAACAATGCTATGCAAAAGTGGCCTACCTCATGGTTACGAGGCAGAAGTCGTGTCAACCAATTGTTATATACTCAATAGGTGTCTCATAAGACCTATTTTGCCCCTATGACTTGTGGAAAGGAAGAAAACCAAATGTTGCTTACTTTTGAGCATTTGGTTACAATTGTTTCATTCTAAACAATTAAAAAGTCAACCTTGGAAAGTTCGATGCGAGATCAAACAAAACTATCTTTTTGGGCTACAATACCACAAGTAAAGGATTCAGAGTATATAATAAAAGAACAAAGAAGATAGAAGAATTGATACATGTGGTATTTGATGAAGCACTACTTTCCACAACAGCAACTGACTCAAATGATGAAGAGAATCTATAGACACCTAAAAATACATCAGAGAATCAAACTCCACTTATAATACCTTCAGAATTACAAAATCAAGAAGGCTTTTTTGAAGTTGGAATATAGTAGGCTCCTTCATCTCAACAAGAAACTATTCAACAAAAAACATCGAGAGAATGGAGAGATCTTAATACACATCAGTATATTCTAGGAGATCCCTCTGAAAATATAAGAATAAGATCATCGTTCAAGAACAAATTTTTTGCTCTTATCACACAAATAGAACCAACGAACGTTGAAGATGCCCTTACTGATAAAAACTGGGTTTCAGCAATGAAAGACTAACTAAATCAATTTAAAAAAAAACAAAAGCTTGAATCTGGTACCTCTTCCTAAAACAAGTCAATCGTTAAGATTGGGTGGCTATTTCGAAAAAAACTTGATGAAAATGGTAAGGTAGTAAAAAAAAAAAGCTAAACTTGTAGCTTAAGGTTATAATCAACAGGAAGGTATTGATTTTGATAAAACTTATACACTTGTTGCTAGATTGGAATCGATTAGAATTTTACTTACTTTTGCATGCTATAGAAACTTCAAGTTGTTCCAAATGGATGTTAAAAGTTCCTTATTAAATGGTTACATCAATAAAAGGTGTTTGTTAAGCAACCCCTAGGTTTTGATGATGAAAACCATCCGAATTACGTGATGAAGTTAACCAAAGCTCTATATGGTTTAAAACAGGCTCCTCTAGCATGGTATGAGAGGTTAAGTAACTTTCTGCTTAAGAATAACTTTAAAAGAGGAAAGGTCGATAAAACCTTATTTATTAAGAGAAAGGAGAATGATTTACTCATAGTGCAAATATATATTAATGACATAATATTTGGTGCTACTAATCCATCCTTCTGTGAAGAATTCTCAGCATTAATGTAGTGGGAGTTTGAAATGAGCATAATGGGAGAATTATCATTCTTTCTTGGATTATAAATCAAACAAACAGAAAAAGGAATCTTTATCAATCAAGACAAATACACAAAGGAACTCATCAAGAAATTTCATTTTGAGAATGTCAAACCGATGGGTACTACTATGTACACTGGAACTAAACTTGATAAAGATGAAGAAGGCAAAGCTACAGATGAAACAAAGTATAGAGGCATGATTGGATCACTATTATATCTTACAAGCTTAAGACCAGACATTATGCTTAGTGTGTGTCTTTGCACATGCTTTCAATCAAATCCAAAAGAAAGCCACCTTCAAACAATCAAAAGAGTCTTTTGATAACTCCACGGAACTATAGATTTTGGAATATGGTATCCAAACCAGATTCATTTGACATTGTGGGCAGATTATGCAGATGATAAATTTGATCAAAAAATTACAAGTGGTGAATGTCAATTTCTTAAAGGATGTCTAGTATCTTGTCCTGCAAGAAGCAAAATTACATAAGGCTTTCAACGACTAAAGCAAAATACATAGAACCTACCAGCTGTTGAGCTCAAATCTTATAGATGAAGCATCAACTACATGATTTTTCTCCAAAATGTTCTCAAATTCCTATATTATGTGAAAATATTAGTGCTATAAATCTTTCTACAAATCTTGTGCGTCATTTTAAGACTAAGCATATAGAAATCAAACATCATTTTCTTAGAGATCATGTTTTAGAAGGAACCATTGATCTTTTTCATATTAATACTGAGAATCAAGTACTGAACATTTTCACTAAGCCACTCTCTGAAGATAGATTGTGTGTGCCAAGAAAAGAGTTTGGTATGTGCAAACTCTCTGATATTATTTTTACATGAATTTTCTCAACTACTTGTCTTTGCATTTTGTTTTGCAGGCTGCTTCTATTCTAATTCCTTATAAACTCTCTCTTAGTTTAGTAGGCTCCTCAGAGTTTAGAAAGCCCCTCTTAGTTTAGAAGTCTCCCCTTAGAATAGTAGGTTTCTTCTAGATTATAAGGCTCCTCTTCTTTTTAGAAGGCTTCTCTCAGGATGACATTCTCAGTGACGTGTTCTAAAAATAGAGAGTCATTTATAGCGTCATTTTAGCTTTTTCAAAAATATACGTGCAGTTTGACAACTCTACGTACACGTCTGTCAAAAAATACACAATCAATTATGCTTCATCTTCTGGCTTGTACGTCTACTCATCCTCTCATGAGATCAACACTCAAGAATCACTTAGTATACCCTAAGCAAACTTCTCTCGTCTTTATTATTCTCATCTGTGACATTTATTCTCTCTGCACCTTAATTCTTTTCATTCTAATTGCCTCTTTTTTTTCTCTCTCAAACTTCACCAAGCTCATCTATAATGGTAAGAATAAATCAAAATGACAAAAGAAAATTTTGGCTTCAACTTGAATCCATGGCGAAACACCTCATCATGAGCAAACTTTTTCTTCTGATTCCTCATCTTTGTCTCCCATGGTAGGTTCTCTAAACACTACTACAGAACTTGTCTCTATCTCCTTAAAGTTCCAAACTTTAAAAATACCCAGTTAGGAGACCCTAAAAGATAGGAAAAGAAAGATTGTTGCTATATTGTCTCTCGATTATCTTGATTCCTCTTCAGATGACAAAGAAGAAAAAATCAAAAAACAATATGCTTCTGACTCAAACGAAGAAAAGGAAGAAAAGGGAGAAGAAAAGAAAGAAGAAAGTGAAGAAGAAGAAGAAACTTTCAGTAAGGGGGACTTACATATACCTATTCTCTCCTTGCCCATTCCTACTCCAAAAACTTCCTCAAGTCCTAAAACTGGTCCCAAAGTGAATAAAGTGCCTAAAATGCACTAGGAAATAAATGAAGATTGTTCAAATGAAGAACCTTCTTAGTTTGACAGAAGACCATGGGCGAGAGGAAATGTTACAAAACAAGCTCCACAAAAAGAAGTTGTTGAGGTAGAAGAAAAAGAAAAAGAAGAATCAAAGAAAAGATAAAGGGAAGAAATAAGAAAAGACAAAGAGTCTTTGGCCGAAGAAAATATTAAGGATGTCATTACAAAGACTAAGTTATTCCTTAAAGAAGCTTTATTCGAAGAAATCCCTACGGCCAAAAGAACAAAATCAAAGAAACTAACCAATCTTCGGAAGGGAGAGGTTTCAGCACAAGTGAATTTTTTCCAGACAATGGCGGTTGAAACAAGATACTAGATGTGCTATAAGAAGAGAAAGGTGGTAGCTAGACGCATCTTGCCTCCCCATCTATTTGATGATATAGGTATTCCCATCACTCCCTATTTTCTTGTTGTTGGTTGGGAGAATTTCTTAAACTTGGACGAAACTGTGTGTGATGAACTGGTCAAATGTTTTTACACACATATGAGAAAGGAAGAAATTGATGGGAAGATTGCAGTCATCTCTAGGGTACGCAATTGAGAGATTCTGGCTATAGAGAAAATCGTAGGAAACATTATGAGCGTAATTCCTGAAGGTAGGGCAGAACTTTCTTGTCATAAGTGGGACATTGCTAACATTGATCTAGAGAAGTAGTGAACTTCATTTTTTAGAATATGTAGAATGTCCATGAAGGGAGACCCTGGTGCAGACACTTAAACCTTCTACCAAGAAGCCTTGCATCCATTTCGGCTACCTCCATTTTTCCAAGGAGTAGTTCAGTAGTGAGGTGTAGTCTCCTGGACACGTATTTGGTTTACAATCTGTTAAAGGGTAATAAAATGAATCTTCCAGTAAAGATCTTAAAGTTCATGGTAGACAAGGGAAGTCACAAAAACACAACCAGTGGCCTACCTTATGGAATATTGTTTACTAAGATTTTTGTATATTTTGGAATGTCTTTTGATAACCTAAATTGGTATGAACCAACAAAGTTTCATTCTTCCATTCCTTACCAATTTGGTTACAAGATGAAAGACGACGTATAGGTTAAAAAGTCAAAAAGCACTGCAAGTATCTTGACTCCTTCCCTACAAAAGTCTACCTTTGTTCCACTCCAAAACACGAATGACCTGATCTTGCAATAACTGAGGGGCATTCACTCTAATTAAGATCAAATGCGCAAACAATTTGACAGTCTTCAAAACCAAGCCCTGGATTTGCAAATTTTCCTTAAAAAAACTCTTTACTGACATGTGTCAATTGATTTTTTTATCATATTTCATTCTATTTTATTTTCACTTCCTCCCTACACTATTTTATTATTTTTGATAATCACAAAGGGGGAGAGTTTATGGTAATATATTTTTGCATATATGATGATATATTTCTCAATGCTGGTCAATGCATCTTTCTCAATACTGCCTCTTATATATGTGATTGATTATGAAGTTGAACTTCTGAAAATCTGTGATATATAGACGATAT
>JANZXR010008234.1:218-16585 GCA_027575705.1 Erythroxylum echinodendron
TATATGGGTATGTAACTTGCTTGTTTGATTTAGGATTGATGAGGTGGAATTTGAGGAATGTAAATTAGAGATGTTTTCGATGTTAATTAATGGAGAGTTAAAAATTTTGTGGTTTTGGAAGATTTGGAAGCTTAATAGGTATAAAACATGTTTTAACTCATGGTTTTGTAGTTAATTAAATTATTTGTAATGTTTTGTACACTTAATTGTACAAGAATTGTGTTGGAATATATGGGTATGTAACTTGCTTGTTTGATTTAGGATTGATGAGGTGGAATTTGAGGAATGTAAATTAGAGATGTTTTGGATGTTAATTAATGTTGTAGATGAGTGTAGAAAAGGATAAATTGATTGAGTGCAGGTTTCTGCCATTTTTGGGGATACATGTTCAAATGGGGATCTTGCTTTGATTGTGGTTGATATATTGACTAAATTGGATGCTTATTGGTGTAGAATTAGTATGGAAGTGATAGAAGGTGAGTTAGGTTGAAAAGCTGGAAATTGGATTTGTATATGTTTCCATGTTTTTGCCATAACTTTTTATGTGGTTATGCAATTGAGATGCGATTTGGCTTGCATTAAACTTGAGGAGTTTTACTACATTTATTGTGAAGGAAATTATGTTCAATTTTGGCTTGAAGAGTTCCAAATTTTGACATGAATGTGGAAAAGGGTGTAGGGATGAACAGTAGGTCGAGAATTTCATTTTGTGGTCTAAAACTTTGGGAATTTTTATGGGTTGATTTAGGCAGATTTTGCTAAATTAGTCTTCATGAAAGTTGTAGGTTTTCTTATTAGCTTCCTATATCTATAAAGTATAACATTTTTTGATATCGGGGTTGAAAGTTATGATCTGTTGACTTTTGGATGTTATTCCAAAGATTAATGTGCTTTGTGTTTGGAAATGTCCATGTGTGTAGGTTTTGTGAGTACTGTGCTTTGAGGCAAATTCTTACTGTTATGGTTTGAATTGGATCAAGTAACCTTATTTAAAGTGATAGAGGAATTTCTTAGCTTTCTAATGATGTGTAATATGATATTTTTGGATGTAGGAATTTAAAGTTATGAATTTTTGAAGTTTGGATGTGGTTTAGGGTGAAATTATGGGGGCAGAAACTTTGATTGAGAATTTATGTTGAATTTGCTTCTAATTTCTTCATGATATTTGTAAATTGTGTTTTAATCTTTCCATTGATATAAAGCATGGAATTTTTAGAAAATGGAATAGGAAGTTATGATTTTTAGAAGTTGTGTTACTATTTAGGATGAGATTTACAGGACAGATACTTTGAAGTAAATTTTGACCTCTATAGATGTAGTATTTGTCTATGAGTCCTTCATGGAAATTGTAGGTATTTCTGTTATCTTTATGTTGATACCAAATTTGTCAAATTTAAATTCCTGAGTGAAAAGTTATGCATTTTGGAAGAAGAAGAACAAGTGGAAGAAGAAAAAGAAAAAAAATTGGCAGTCGGAGTAGGCAAGGAAACTGGCCTCGCGAGGGCGAGCGCGAGAGCTCGCAACAGCGAGGGCGAGCGTGCTACGCACTTGTTGCAAGCACGAGAGCACGCGATGGCAAGCACGAGAGTTCGCGATCGCGAGGGCGAGCGCGCTATGCGCTCCTCGCGAGTGCGAGAGCTCGCGATCGCGAGGGCAAGCTTGCTATGCGCTCCTCGCGACCGCGAGAATTCGTGATCGTGAGGGCGAGGGTGCTACGTGATCCTCGTGATCTCGGGAGTTCAGTGCGCGTCTCACGGTTGAGAGACTCTCGCGAGTGCGAGCGGCCATTTTTTATTTTTTCCATCCGACCCTTTTGCCATTCTTTTGCTTCTAACTTTTGCAACCGACCTCCGATTGACCTGACTTTTGAAGCATTGGATTTCTAAAATATTCTTTTACCTCTCCATGTGAAGTTGTGGATTTTGAGATTAACTTGAAAATGAGCGATTGAATCAAAGTGAGTGAATCGATTAAAAGAGTATGAATTGATTATTTTCGGGACATACTTTAGTGTTTTGGCAATATTTAGACTATAGAAATCCAAATTGAGTGATTTTGGTGTCTATGGATTCCTAAAACTTAGGGGAACATTTCGGGTGAAATTTATGGATTGATACTGGGATTGTCATGAACATGCATCCCACATATTCCATAGACACACATGTGCATAAATGAATGCTTATAATTGTGCAAAATTATTAATGTGTGTGCAACGTATTGCATAAATAGATTGTGCAAGTTAAAAATCTGCAGGCGTTTTCAGAAGTTGGAAGCAAATGCTAATCTGGAGCGTACTGTGAGTAGACCGAGATGGTCCCATTTCATTATGTGTTCTGTTTGAATTTGTATTGATTAACTGCTGATTGTTCATATAAATGGTGATGGATTGTGATTTGATTGTGGATTCCGGACAGAAGGTCCGATGACTGCGTATTGGGGGAGTTGTGATATTGAAGTGCAACTTGAATGTGAATTGGATGAACTATGTGTATTAAATGTGATGGGAAAATGTGTTTTAAGTGTGTATTATATGATTAATAAGTTCCAGACCACGATCCGATAACAAATGTCTTTTGAATGTGCATTGCATATGTATGAGCAATGTTTCGCAACTCTACTGTTGAATGCCAGACTAAGATCCGATGACATGTGAAAGTGAGTGAATGGGATTGATGCATTTCATTGTATAAGTGTATAAAATACCATGGTTATTGTGACCAGAGTAGCCACCGACCATAGCTTAAAGCTCAACGAGTGAAAATGAGTCTCGAGCTCAAAAGTGAATTAGAGCCTCAGGCTCAACGTTTAATGAGCCCTATATCCCCCAAGTGAATAAGGGACAGTTATTAATGAGCCCTGTATGGGACAGTTTAAGCTCTCGGTCACATCAAAATAACAAATAAAAAGTGAATCTCATGGGTATTGCATATGCATAAGATGAATGATTAAGTGTATCGAATGTGAATGATGTGAAATGTGAAATAATTTGTGAATGTGATTTATGTGTTATGTGACTGGGTGAGTCATCGATGATGGTCACTCATTGAGTTCGCAAAACTCACCCAAAATTTGCAATTATTTTTCAGAGCTTAGAAGAATACCCCGTTAGACAAATGGGAGTATACCTTTGCATGCAAGTGAGAGATAGAGGTCGGGATCAGTTCACGTCTGCATTGTATTTCTTTATTTTATACTGAATTGCAATATTCCGCAAATTTTTGTATCATTTGTAATTAAATATTACGGCATGTAATAATTTTTAGAATTGGAAATGTTTTGTATTTGTAATGGGATCAAATGGCTATTGAAAACTCTGTTGATTGTATTGTTAAGTTTGAAAAAAATTTACGAATAGAGTGGGACCGATTTGGTTATCGAATTTCTCAATTTATGTTATGGTTTAAAAAAATTTGTACTGAAATTTGACTGATTAAGTGTTATAGCATGCCACCCTCGCGGGGCACGGACTCGGATATCCCTCAGGATGTCGGGTACGTGTGTTGCGGGAGTGGGGTGTTACACAAAAAATTACAAACTTTATATCTTTAGAAAGCTAAGAAGGTATCTACAATTTTCTTAAAGACAATTTGGTCTAATTCAGCCTATATCGATACAGTTTAATCATTTAAGTAAAGAATACTATTTCAGTCAAAAATTTGTGCTACTACCTATACTAATACCAAATACTGCTATCTTATAAAGACCATAACTTTTGCGTCTGAAGTCCAAGAATTTCAATCTTTATACCATTAGAAAGCTAAAAGAATAATCTACAACTTTTATGAAGACCACTTAGCTAAATTCTGCCTATATCAATGCAGTTTTGTCCTGGAAGTTTCGGTTCACATTTTGTCCTATTCTCTAATTTCCATTCATTTGTCAGCATATGTTTCTAATGCGAATTGCAAAAGACCCGAATCAACATTCAATTCCATACATGTCAAACTCCCTTGTTAAATAGTTTATTTAAAGGAAACCCCTCCAAATATCATCATATAACCAATTAATTCATCTTCAGCTACAATGACTACTTACAGAAAAGAAGAGTCTGCACAAATATATACATACATAAATCAGAGAAATCTCTGCACTGTCACTGTCAATTTGCAACAAACCAAGCTGACACACATCTTTATGCTTCATATTAAAATGCCATATCAGTATCATAATTACAAAATACATATAGAAATGTTTATGCTGATATGCTTCTAAGATCACCAAAAAATGATCCTCACTAACTTAGTTACAAAAAGTCTAGAATTCTTCGAAATTGCCAAAACTTTGCAACCCTCAGTTTAAAGGATTTCAAGGTAATGATGATTTCATTCACCTTTAGGAATTGGTTTAAATAGAATAATTATAGCATCCTACAATTACTTACATTGACTAATTACATTTGTTATGGAAAGGTATTAATTTACAGTGTGAATGATATATGCGTAACTTAAAGAAAAACAATTAAACCATATCACTACAATTTAGGATGAGATGCATCCATATCTTCTACATGCCCCCGCAAGATGGAAGGTCGTTGAGAGAGGCCAATCATGTCCCGAAGTGAAAGAAAAGGAGCCCGCAAGAGTGGTTTAGTGAGAGCATTTACTAGTTGGTCCGTCGAAGAAACATGAGTGACCCGAAGACTACCATTCTGAACCTACTCTCGGATAAAGTGAAAGTTAAGGGCAATGTGTTTCATCCGGGAGTGAAATACGGGATTGGAACAGAGATGTGTGGCACCAATATTGTTGACATCTAGTTAGCAAATAGGCCAGCAGCGATGAATAGCAACTGTGAGGACTAGTCTAATGGTTGTGGGTTTGATCACTGGACTGAAAGTATCGTGATAATCTACTCCCAGTCGTTGATGAAAGCCCTTGGCCACTAGGCGCGCCTTGTACCTATCAATAGAACCATCAGAGAGATGCTTAGTATGAAAAACCAATTTGCATTCCACAAGATTTTGAGCTTGAGTAGGCGGAACAAGCTCCCATGTGCCATTTCGAACTAGAGCTTTAAATTCCTTAGACATAGCCTATCACCACTTAGGGTCTTTGAGAGCCTAGACAGTAGTGGAGGGTTCAATATCAAAGGAGGAACCGACTTGGGCAATAAGGTTTAATTTGTGAATAGGTTTGGTAGTGTTGTTTTTGGCTCGGGTGGTCATAGGGTGAACGTATTGTGAGGAGGTGTAAGGAGGTGATCCAACAGCAATGGGTTGTGGATGTTGGGTATCAGATGCAGAGGGTTGTGTGGGAGAGATCGAGGATGATGGAGATGGAGTAGGGGCTGCAGCTGCTGGCCATGGAAAGGGAGGCACAGGGGGAGCACGACTAGGGTGGAATGCCAAAGCCAGTGTGTTATATATGTTAGAGATCTGTGATGCCATGGGGAGTACATATGCCAGGGGTAGTCAATCTTGAATGGACTCAACTGAGGGGGGAGAACTATACAAGGGAGATGCGGAGAACGGGAGTGTAGATTCCACAAATTTGACATGGAGAGAGGTGTAAATTTTGGAGGTGGAAGGATCGTGGCATAGGTAAGCACTTTGAGTATTGGAGTACCCTAAGAATACACAAGGTCAGGAGCGAGACTCAAGTTTATAAGCGGTGTAAGGCCTGAGCTAGGGGTAGCATAAGCAACCAAATGTGTGAAGCTTAGTGTAGTTCGGGGGCTTGGTAAAGAGTTTTTCATAAGGTGACACCATATTGAGAGTAGGCGTGGGTAAGCAATTAATGAGATAGGCTGCAGTGATAAAGGCATATGACCAGTAGGATAAGGGCATAGATGCATGAGATAAGAGAGTAAGACTTGTTTCGACTATGTGATGATATTGTCATTCAACAAAGCCGTTATGTTTAGAGGTGTGTGTGAGGTGGAGAAGTGTAATAGGTAATTCCCTGAGACGAGAGATAGGATGCTAAGCCTAAGTTTCTACCCCCCTCCCCCCTCCATTATCAGAGTATAAAGTTTGAATATGACAATTAAAGAAATTTTCCTCTAACACTTTAAAGCCAGGAAAAACACTACTAACATCCTATTTGCGAAGTAAAGGATAAAGACACATGTAATGAGTGTAATGATCAACAAACACTAGATAGTATTTAAAGTGATCAACAGATATAACAGGGGAGGTCTAGACATATGAGTAAATAAATTGCAGAGGTTTATGAGATTCAAGTGTAGACTTATAGAACGGGAGCTTATGGCTCTTATTACAGTGACACGCATTACATGTGTTATTTGAAATAGACTTAGATAAAGGCAATTTAAACTTAGACATGATAGACCTAGATATTGGAGCAGCAGGGTGACCTAACCGATTATGCCACACAAAGAAAGATGGATTGACACCGATAACATGAATTATAGGAGGAGATGGCAATGCAGAGTTCGGCCATACGTAAACACCATTTTTAGTTGGTCCTGTCACCAAATGTGCCCCTGTGCGTAGATACTTTACCACAAAACAAGAGGGTAAGAATTCAATAGATATATTATTTGAGCGACAGAGTTTAGAAATAGACAACAAGTTTTATTTCATATGTGGAACATATTGCACATTTTCAAGTTTAAAAACACGAGTTTGAGAGGGAAGAGGTGCAAAACCAATGTGAGTAATTTGAAGGCCAGACCCATCACCAATAACAACATTATCAAGTGCTTCATATGGATTATGAACAGACAGGTTCTAAAGGTCGGAGGTCACATGATGTGATGCTCCACTATCCAAGAGCCAATTTGGCGAAGATTGATCCGAAGGTGCTGCAAAGTTGACATGCGACTGCCAGGGAGTAGAAGGTAGCATAGCTTCTGGATGTGGATTTCTTGCACGCTGCTATGGAAGCTGGACCTACTGGGGCTGCGACTGGCTCTGCACAATCCTGAACTGAGAGCAGCGACGTACGGAGTAGCCAAAAACTCTGCACAACTAGCAGGTTCCCTGATAACCACAGCCTGTTGGATGTTTTGGTCGCTACTGGGAGGAAGATTGATACCATGGCTATAAGGTGCGAGTCAAGTTTTGTTGCTGCTGATGCTGTGGATGTCTGTTCCGGCCATAATTAGGTGCAAAAGTCGAATTGGTGGTTGCTAGTATCACAGGTCCTGGTAGTGTAGAGGTGCTGCAAAGAGAGAGTTCCTTATTAAGGAGCTTCTCATGAAGCTCGTCAAAACTAATGGGGGTGTCCCTGGCGTTAACGGCATCAACGATGGATTTGTAGGTATTGTCAAGACCATCCAATATACGTTCCAAGAGGTCCTCTTCATCCATTGGTTTGCCGACAATAGCTAGTTCATCTGCGCAACCTCGAACAAAATTCATGAACTCCGTAACGCTATGAGATCCTTGAATAGGCCTCTTTATTTGCTCATGAATCTACTTGATATGACCTAGCGAAGGCTTAGCGTAGGTCGTATCAAGAATCTGCTAGGCTTCAGCACTTGTGGTTGCGCGATTGAGTAACAAGATGTAGGCTGCTAAAACAGAACTAACCAGGGCACTGAAGATCAATTGATCTTGTCGAAACCAGTGAGCAAAGGCTGGGTTGGGGACTTCAATTCTGTCAACGATGATAGTGGATGGAAGCTTACAAACAGAACCATCAATATAGCTCTGCAAAGCGTAGCCAGCAAGAGTGGCACAAAGCTGCATTCTCCATGAAAGATAGTTCGTAGGGGTTAGCTTAACAGTGGTGTGATGAGCAATGTTGATAGCAATGAGGGGATGATTAGGGACTGGTGAGTTTGGGATAACAGGATGTGTCATAGAGGTGGCTGTTGGAGAGTCAGTTGTAGCAGAAGAGGAAGCCATGAAAGTGGATGAGAAAAAAAAACAGTAGAGAGGAGGAAGAGTTGTTTTAGGGTTGTCGTCTTAGGTTGAACAGAAAAGAAAAATTATGGGGTGATCAGTGCTCTGATACCATAAAGGATTTCAAGGTAACGATGATTTCATTCACCTTTAGGAATTGGTTTAAATAGAATAATTACAACATCCTACAATTACTTACATTGAGTAATTCCATTTGTGATGGAAAGGTATTAATTTACAGTGTGAATGATATATGCGTAACTTAAGAAAAAATAGTTAAACCATATCACTACAATTTAGGCTGAGATGCAGCCGTATCTTCTACACAATTACGATCTGCTGATTCTTCACCTGAGGAGTAGAAAATTTATGGGGTGAGCCAGAAAGCCTAGTGGCTAATATATTTATATCCAGTGATAATGAACCATACACAAACATAGACGAAAACTGATATAGGCATACTTGTCTTGTCTTAATCTAGCAATGAAATTTCAGCATTCACAATTCCAACTCACATCTTATAATTCAACACATCATCACATAGAACATATTGGATATAATTTATCATCAAAGCATAACACTCAAATTACATCATGATTTGACATATCAAAATGCAATGCACAACATAATGGCTCGAGAATTCCGTGGAACGAAATGAAGAAACCAAAGATTTCACCGTGAAACGAAACGAGTCTGATTTCTCAAGATTTCGTGACCTTAAGTAGGCAGCTGGGAGAAGGCTATAGGTCATCGAGCACGTGACTAATGAAACGGGTTCCTCTCTTGCCCACATAAACAGATTCAAATGCATATATATATTTGATAACTTAATCACAGTTCATGCTTCTTATTTTTTTCTGTTTTTCATTAACACGAAGCAGTAAAATCTTTCAAGCATATCAAGTTATCAAATCACAACACATTTTTCCCACATCCACAATGATTCAAAACAACCATATTTAACATACATACACTCAATTATTTCAGCTCATCATCACAAAAATCATAAACATATTACCCACCTATTTATTTGATACTCCCAAGATCAAGCTTGATCTTATCCTTCCTTTTGACGTCGATATTTTTTATTCTCTTCAACCACACATATATATATTCATTTACTCAATATAACAAATAAACTTTCTTTAAACCTAACTATCCATTAATGAACTTAAGCTTAATCTATCCTTGATTTTTCTAACTCAAAGAACTAAAATCTAACTAAAGTTATAAAAATCCAAGAAGATAAAACTCTTGTTCTTCTTCTCTCTCTCTCTCTCTCTTCATTTTCTTCATATAAAACCTACTTTCTCTACTTCCTTAATCTATCAAAATAAAAAGAATAGACGAAGAATACCAAAAGAACGCACCTAAACTTTTCCTTCTTCTTCTTTCTCCTTTTTCTTTCATTCTTTCTTCTTCCCTTTCTTTCTCCTTCTCTCCTTCTAGTCTCTTCCACGAATTTCTCCTTCTTTTCTTTCCTACACACACGACTCCTCCTCTTTTGTCTTATTAATTTAAGACAACCTTTTAATTTTACCAATTTACCCTTCCTGATTCAATGAAATTCCTACTAACTCCTCCACCTTATTTTAATTATTTCTTTTTAATTCACGCCACCATATAAAATTCATAATATACCATATTAAACTCCAAAAATTTCTAATTCATAAATTATAATTTATTTTCATGCTTGATAATTTAATAAAATACAATAATCCTAAAAAAATCGGGATCTAACATTTCTCCCCTCCTAAAAGAATTTTGTCCTTGAAATTCTTACCTAAGTCTACAAGTAGGTGTGGGTACTTCTCCTTTATAGCTTCCAAAGATTCCTGTATTGCTTCCTCTCTTGCATGGTTCTTCCATAAAACTTTTACCAACTTCACAGTCTTATTTCGCATGACCTTTTCCTTTGAATCTAGAATTGCCACTGCTTGTTCTTCATAAGTTAAATCTTCCCTTAATTGAACTTCTGAAGGTTGGACTATATGTAATGGATCTGATCTATTTCTCCTTAGCCTTAATACATGGAAGACATTATGAATTTTGGATAACTCTGATGGCAAAGCTAATTTGTAGGCAAGAGGCCCAACCTTCTCAATAATTTCATAAGGACCTATATATCTTGGACTAAATTTACCCTTTTTATCAAATCTTAAAACACCTTTCCATGGTGAAGCTCGAAGAAACACTTTATCTCTTACTTCATATTCCATTTCCTTCCTATGTGCATCTGTATAATTCTTCATCCTATCTTGAGCCGCTTTGAGTCTCTGCTTCACCAATTTAATCTTGTCAACTGCAGCTTGTACTAACTCAGGTCATAAAAGTTTCTTTTCACCTTCCTCATCCCAAAAAATAGGAGTTCTGTACCTCCTACCATACAAGGCTTCATAAGATGCCATTTGAATTATGGAATGATAAGAATTATTATAAGCAAACTCAATCAAAGGTAGGTGCTCATCCCAAGAACCTTTGAAGTCCATTACACAAGCTCTTAACATTGCCTCCAATGCCCTCATCGTCCTCTCTGATTGTCCATCTGTCTAGGGATGAAAGGTTGTACTAAAATGCAGTTTGGTTCCCAAAGTTTCTTACAAACTTTCCCAAAATATCGAGGTGAATCTGGGATCTCTATCAGAGACTATGGAACTTGGAATCCCATAAAGTCTAATTATTTCATCTGTGTATTTCTTGGCTAAGACATTCAAAGAATCTGTCTGTCTGATAGGCAAAAAGTGTGCCGACTTGGTTAGTCTATCCACGATCACCCATACTGCGTTATGTTTCCTATTGGTCCTTGGTAATCCCATTAAGAAGTCCATTATAATCTGTTCCCATTTCTATTCAGGAATAGATAAGGGCTTAAGCTTACCGGCAAGTGCTTGATGTTTTGCTTTGACTTGTTGACATACGAAGCATTTCCTAACATACTCAGCAATATCTTTCTTCATTCCAAAAGTGTTCTTTTAAATCTTTGTGCATTCTTGTGCTTCCTGGATGCATTACTTATGGAGCATTGTGTGCCTCATCCAAAATTTCATCCTTTAACTCTTACATATCTGGAATGCATAATCTGTTACCTACCACCATCAATCTGTCTTCTCTCACTTCTATTTCCAAAGACTTACCATTTTTAATTTCTTCTCTAAGACTGCTTAAGTATTCATCTTGGTCCTATAATTCTTTTATCTTTTCCTTCAATACTGGCCTTACTCTAAAATTAGCCAATATACCACCTAATTCACCTTGTGTCAACTTCATCTTAAGCTTGGCCAACTCCTTCAACAAAGGTAAATATATCGTTTTCGCATGAGCCATAGTGGATTTCCTACTCAGTGCATCTGCTACTATATTTGCTTTCCCCAAATGATAGTCCATGATCAAGTTATAGTCTTTTAATAATTCTAACCACCTTCTTTGCCTCAAATTCAATTTTTTTTGGCTCATCAAATACTTAAGACTCTTATGATCTGTAAAGACCCTAGTGGTGACTCGATATAAATAATGTATCCATATTTTCAATGCAAAGACTATAGCAGCCAATTCCAGGTTATGTGTGGGATAGTTCATTTCGTAGGATTTTAATTGTCTGGACGTATATGCAATCACTTTATCTTCTTGCATCAACACGCACCCTAGTCCTTTCCTCGAAGCATCACTATAAACTGTATATCCATCACTAACAGAAGGTAAGGCCAAAATTGGTGCAGTTGTGAGTTTCTTCTTTAATTCCTCAAAACTCTTCTGACATTTATTGTTAATTTTGTGAGTGGAGCGGCTATAATGGAAAAGCCTTCTATGAATCGTCTGTAGTAACTAGCTAATCCCAAGAAACTCCTCACTTCTACTAAATTCTTGGGTGCTTCCCTTTTTACAATAGCTTCTATTTTTCTTGGATCCACATGTACCTCGTTTTTTAAAATCACATGTCTAAGGAACACTACTTCCTTTAGCCAAAACTTGCATTTATCAAATTGGGCATACAACTCTTTCTCCCTCAATGTCTTCAAGGCAATCCTTAAATGCTCTTCATGCTCCTTATCACTTTTGGAATAGACCAATATATCATCAATAAAGACTATGATAAATTGATCTAGGAAAGGCTTGAAGACTCTATTCATGAGATCCATGAAGGCCACGGGGGCATTGGTTAATCCAATGGGCATCACTAAAAACTCAAAATGTCCATATCGTGTTCTAAAAGAAGTCTTTGACACATCAGATTATTTTATTCGCAATTGATGATAACCCGATCTCAAGTCTATCTTAGAGAAGATTTTTGCTCATTGCAGCTGATCAAACAGATCATCTATGCGCGGAAGAGGATATCTATTCTTAATGTTAACATGGTTGAGCTTCCTATAATCCACACACATCCTTAAGGATCCATCTTTCTTTTTCACAAAAAGAACTGGAGCTCCCCACGGTGAAGAGCTAGGCCTAATAAAACCTTTCTCCAATAATTCTTCTAACTGCTCTTTAAGTTCCTTCAATTCTACTGGATCCATTCATGTTTACCACATATGCCAAGTATGCTTCATTCCTATTGTTCATCATTTTCTCCGCTTTTAGAGCCGAAATAAATTTAGGTGAGCTTGCCTTTCTGTCTCGCACAAATAGTACCTTTTCACCCTTATCCAGCACAAACTCTGCCATCTTCTGTCTACAATTCAAAGTGGCACTATATTTTTCTAAAGTGTCCATGCCCAGAATCACATCTAATCCCTTCATCTCTAATGGCATTAAATCCACCACTAATTTTGCCTCACTGATACATACTTCACACTCCCGATAAACATGACTAATAATAGCATACTGGCCCATCGGGGTACTAACCATCAAAGGACCATCTAATGGACTCAAAGTTCTATCATAAAAAATCATACTTATAGAAATAAAGGAGTGGGCAGACCCCGGATCAATCAAAACAATAACATCGTCAAAAAATAATTTAACCGTACCAGTTATACCTTCTGAAGCTGCTTTTGCTTCCTCCCTAGTCATTGTAAATACTCTAGCTGGTGCTTGCCCCTTCAGTCTTCCCAAAAGATTTACCTTTTTAACTGTACCATAACTGCCAACTTCAGTTGCAGACTTAATTTCTACGGTCTCAGCCCTCTTTGATTCTTGCCTCCGAGTTCTTGCCGGTCTAGTATACAGTGGACAATCCCTGGTTATGTGTCCTCTCTCTCCACAATTAAAGCAACCTCTAGTGAGTCGATAACACTCCCCTTTATGAAATTTGCCACAGTGGTCACATCTTGGATAGGTTGGCTTGTTCTCCTCTCCTCTTCTGCCTCCTCCAACAGTCGAGGCTTGAAGCGAAATAGTTCTCATCAGTCTAGGTATACTAAATCCATGGCTTTGAACCTCAGATGGTATAGGGAAAGTCTTGGTACCCCTTCCTAGCACAAGCATATTACCTCCTCTGCTTAGCAGTTCTCTTCCCTTTCTCTTTCTGCTCACTGCGTTCTTTATGGTTTCAATATTCTCCACTTTTAATGCAGCTTCTACCAAGTGTTGAAAGTCACAGAAATTTTGCACCACCACTTTCTCTCTGATGGCTAAATGCAAACTTACTTCAAATCTTCAACACTTGGCAGCTTCACTCATCATCAGCTCAGCTGCATGTCTAGATAACTGGATAAACCTACGCTCGTACTCACTCACAGTCATCTCCCTCTGAGTAAGACTCAAAAAATTCCTCTGCTTTTGTTGGATGTACACCTCAGACAGATATTTCTTCTTGTAAGCAGCTTGAAAATCAGCCCATGACAACACCGACGGCTTTAACTGTCTCCCAAGTATACTTTCCCACTGGTGCAGGGCATCTCCTTGTAGCAAGCTCGCGACGTACACAATCTTTTCTTCCTCTTCACAATCCATCTACTCCAATATTCTCTCCATCTTCCTTAACCAAGTCTCAGCTTCCTTAGGGTCGGTTGTTCCATAATAGTCCACGGCGCCATACTTTCTTAGCTTATCAAATTGTCTTCCTTTCTTAGATGGGGCTAGAGTAGACGTGGATAGCATCTGACCCATCGCTTGCACAAAAGTCTGAGCAAAGGCTTAAAACATTCTGGGATCAAACGGATTAGGTACTTGTGTTTTAGGGAGAGGTGGTTCAGGCATTTGAGGTGGAAAGGGGTCGCTGTCCTGCCCTATCGTTGCCTCAGTAATCGCAGGGGCTCTGGACTCATCAATACCCTCCTCTCTCAGTGGAGAATTAGGTGCAACAAATCCTTGCAAAATCCCTCGAAGTGTCCTTCGGCGAGGTAGCATTTGACTCCTTCAATAAAACACTAACATTTAGCTTACATTTTATTTTACATGTTATAACCTAAATGTATGCATGATATGCATGTCACTTAATGCAATCAATCAATTTAACACAACAACAATTTATCACATAGCATAATAATTCATAACATAACACATTCAAAGCCTAGGAATCCTTATAAACCGTGGGCTCTGATACCAAAGATGTTGACCTTGGGTCTCGATACGAATTTTATGGCGACTATGTGCCACCATTAGGATTTATTGGAAATAGTAATAAATAGATTTAGGAACCTAGCAATAAAATAAAATATAACATTTAGTTTAATTCAAGTTTAGACAAGGAAAATTTATGGTGGGACTTTTTTTGATATAAGCAAATAATAATTAAAATGTCATAAAACGAATTTATACATGAAATTAAATTATAAGAAATCATGAATTAATATAAACAATTAATTAATAATAAAATAAATAACTAAACTTTTTAATAATAATAATATAATAAAATAAAATAAAATAATCGATGATAAATAAATGGATAAATAATAATTATATTAAATAAATGAAATTTATGGGAGAAGTTAAAAAAAACAACACCCAATAATTTAATAAAAGATATCATAGCAAAAAAATGGGCATAGAATAAATCTATCACGACCTTCCTGAAAATATGGAATGTCGCGATCGTGCTTGTGCAGGATCGTGACTTTCCAATTGCACAACCCAACTACAAACCTTCATAACTTTCAATCTAGAAGTCAAATTACAAACTTTATATCTTTAGACAGCTAAGAAAAGTATCTACAGCTTTAATGAAAACAATTTGGTCTAATTCAGCTTCTATCGATATAGTTTAATCATAAGTAAAGAATACCATTTCAGTCAAAAATTTGTGCTACTACCTATACTAATACCAATACTGCTATCTTATAAAGGCCATAATTTTTGCGTCTGAAGTCCAAAAATTTCAATCTTCATACCATTATAAAGCTAGAAGAATACTCTACAACTTTTATACAGACCACTTTGCCAAATTCTGCTTATGAGTGTAGTTTATTCCTGGAAGTTTCAAGTTTCGGTTCACATTTTATCCTATTCTCTAATTTCCATTCATCTGTCCACATACATTTCTAATGCAAATTGCAAAAGATCCGAACCAACATTCAATTCCATACATGTCAAACTCCCTTGTTAAACAGTTTATTTAAAGGAAACCCCTCCAAATTAAATATCATCATACAACCAATAAATTCATCTTCAGCTATAATGACTACTCACAGAAAAGAAGAATCTGCACAAATATATACATACATAAATCAGAGAAATCTCTGCACTGTCACTATCAATTTGCAACAATCCAAGCTGACACACATCTTTATACTTCATATCAAAATGCCATATTAGTATCATAATTATAAAATACATACAGAAATGTTTATGCTTATATGCTTCTAAGATCACCAAAAAATGATCCTCACATAGTTACAAAGAGTCTGGAATTCTTGGAAATTGCCAAAACTTTGCAAGGCTCAGTTATGATATGTTGATTCTTCACCTGAGGAGTAGAAAATTTATGGGGTGAGCCGGAAAGCTCAGTGGCTCATATGTTTGTATCCAGTGATAATGAACCACACACAAACATATACGAATACTCATATAGGCATACTTGTGTTGTCTTAATCTAGCAATGAAATTTCAGTATTCACAATTCCAACTCACGTCACATAATTCAACACATCATCACATAGAACATATTGGATGTAATTTATCATCAAAGCATAACACTCAAATTGCATCATGACTTGACATATCAAAATGCAATGCACAACATAATGGCTCGACAGTTCCGTGGAACGAAATGGAGAAACCAAAGATTTCACCGTGAAATGAACCGAGTCCGATTTCTCAAGATCTCGTGGCCTCAAGCGAGCAACCAGGAGAAGGCCATAGGTCATCGTGCACGTGACTAACGAAACAATTTCCTTTCTTGCCCACATAAACATATTCAAATGCATATATATATTTGATAACTTAATCATAGTTCATGTTTCTTATTTTTTTCTGTTTTTCATTAACACAAAGTAATAAAATCTTTCAAACATATCAAGTTATCAAATCACAACACATTTTTCCCACATCCAAAATGATTCAAAACAACCATATTTAACATACATACACTCAATTATTTCAGATCATCATCACTAAAACCATAAACATATTACCCACCTATTTATTTGATACTCCCAAGATCAAGCTTGCTCTTCTCCTT
>JANZXR010008292.1:0-16579 GCA_027575705.1 Erythroxylum echinodendron
TTTAACCGACCATAAACCATTCCAAATTTCCAACACTACACAAACAAAACCCACCAAGGCACCAACACTACACAATCGGATTCCATTATTCCAATCCATCAAACTAACACAAATCTGATGCCATTATTCCAACCCACCAAACCAACACAATCAAAGATTCAAATTCGTTGAATAATGAAAAGATTTTTGAAAAAATAACAAACACCCAAGAATCAAGATCGAGTCTTCGTCAAGAGGGATGATGAAGTCGGGACCGTCGGGTGACTGGGGTGGTTGAGATGGCAACGAGTAGTGATGGCCGGCGACGATGAGTGACGGTGAGGAGGTGCGGTGCGACTGAGATCAAGGAGGTGCGGTGCGATTCGTGAGTGCTGAGGAAGGAGAAGGACAGAAGGAGAAGAGAGTGGAGACTGCGGGTTTGATGGAGACTGATGAGGGCGAGGAACAGACGACGGTGGTGAGGAGACTGCTGCGAGCGAGAGAGAGAGAGGAGCAAACGGCAGCAAGCGAGAGAGAGAGAGGAGAGTGATAGAGTGAGAGTGGGGGGGGGGGTTCGTGGGTAATTAGGTTTAAATCGTTAAAGTTTCAGAAATTGCAATTTAGTCCTTGCAATTTTTGGAACTTATGGTACTGGTTGAAATTAATGATTCCGGTCGGTACCGACTGATAAACGCTAGTACCGGCCAGTATTGACGTTGAAAATTTCGTACCAGTTTTCGACCGGTACGGTACAAAATCCCAAACACTAGCTCGTCCTCAAATTTCATCATTTTTATATTAGTCATCGTACATTCTCACTAGTCCACATCCAGAAAACATGCATCGGCTTATTGAGCTCACCTTAAAAGGAACTCTTTACTTAGAGCTTTCTCCAAAACACAAACAGAGACAAACGGACACTTTTCGTCTTGTTCTCACTTTCTTCCTTTTTTCCACCTATTGGAGTCTGGCGAACTCTCCGCTATCCGGCTATGGTGACTTCCAGAGATGTTCAAGAGATCGTCTCCAAGCTCTCCTCCGATAAAGCCAGGCCTCGTGAAGTAACATTACTCTTTCTCTTTTCATACTATCTCTCTCTATCATGTTCTTTTCCCGAGAAATGACACCATAGGACTGTACTTTCAAAGTTTGAAACTGTGCCGTGAAAGTGATCGTGACATTTTGATTTTTGGATAATCGGATGATATCTCTGACTCATTTAGTTTGACCAAGATTAGTTAAATAATCGCTCTTGTTGTATTCGGTTTCATTTTTGTTTTGTTTGTTTCTGTCTCTCTCTATATTCTCTTATTAGGTCATGTTTGTTTCCCGAGGAAAAAAATTGAAAGGAAATGATGCCATAGGACTCTCGTTTTGAAAGTTTTGAACTGTACAGGAAAATGAGAAAGAAACCTTGCTTCTGGATTATTAGGTGATGGCTTCGGGTTCATTTACTTCGACTAAGATTATTTAGATGATTGTTGTTATGGAAAATGGTAAATGAAAGGAAGAAGAGGGAAAATAGAGAGGAAAGAGAAGAGAAAAGAGAGAAAGTGAGGGAAACAGAGAGAATTGAGAGGGGAACTGAAGAAGAACAGAGAGGAATCGAGATAATTTGGGAGAGTAGAGTGAAAAGGAAAATGCAGTAGGATTCTCATTAATTGCCAAAAAACATACAATAGCCGTGGGGGGACAGTTATTTATAGTTACTTATAACACCCTCCATCTGACATACTAACAGTCTTAACTGCCATACACTAAAAGTAAATATTTTTGTATCAATCGGCGTGTTGCTTCAGTTTCATTTTCAATTTGTTTGTTTCTCTTGTTCTCTCTCATACTCTTTTACTAGGTCCTGTTTCTTTCCCCTGTAAAAATTGAAAGTTAATGTTCTTTTAGAAGTTTTGACACTGTAGAGTTAAAGTAAGAGTGAGACATTGTTTCTGGTTATTTAGACGATGCTCTTGTTTGATTCATTTCATTTTCATTTTGTACCACTTAGGGTTGCATTATAAGACTGAAAATTTAATTGTTGTTTTGAATGTGTAGGAGGGGATAAAATTGTTGAACACTTGGTTAGAAGGAGAAAGATGGATAAGATTCTACAACTGGTGTGCATGCACATCTATCAACTAAATCTCTATCGAATAGTATAGAAGAGGAACATAAATGATGTTGATGAAGATTACTTATATAATAAAAAAGAAGATCAAGATATAAGTTCTATATCTAAGAGAAAGAAATCTTCTAAGAATAAGAAGGCAAAAAGACACATTCTAACATTGTAGAAGAGGTCTTGCTTGTATTTAGTAAACAATCAAAAAGGAAGAACGATTTACTTGTGAAAAAACTGAGTGAAACATTATCCACCGTAGAGACTAGATCTCAAGAGTGTAATATAATGATGGAATGTATGAAGTCCTTAAATGAATTGGGTGTTGGCATGAGCAATATGGAAAAGCTATAAAAGCTTTACATGATTCTCCACTTTATAGGGATATTTTATAAAGATGACAGATACAAGGAAGCTACATTGGATTATGTCGCTTTAGTTATATTTTCATGTTATTGCATATAAAATTCTTATTAATTTGACACTTTTATTTTAAACATTATTCCATAGTTTAAACATTTTAAGTTTGTGATTTGTATGAATATTTGACTTAATGTATGAATATTTTACCTATATTTGGTTAAACTTTTTAATTGAATGTTTTATTAATTATTTAATATTGTTATTATAGATAAATGGATTTCTTATTAAATTTTGAATCAGATTCTAATGATGAACATAATAAGGTAATCATTATTTCTTTAGCTAGGGGAGAGAAAAAATATTTTCATTTACAAAAGCAACCATGTAGAACTTCTGCTATAATAGGTCATAATTGGATAATGGAACTTTTGAATGAAAATTCTACAAGGATTTATAAAAACTTAAGAATGAGAAAGATAATCTTCTTAAACTTATGTGATGAGTTAAGGAGTTTATGAGGCTTATAGGCAAGAAGTCATTTGATTTTGGAGGAACAAGTAATAATTTTCTTGATGACTATAGGGCATAGTGAGACAACTAGAGTCAATGCATTTCGAAATATTTTCGTAAAGTCTTATATGCAATTAATCGTCTTGTAAAAAAAGTCATTACTCTTCCATCTTTTACTAATACACCTCCTGAGATTCAACATAATTCAAAATTCTTTCCATATTTTCAAGTACATTCATATAGTTAATTACTATTTTAATTATGTTCTTATGATTAATAATTATTTTATTATATATTTTAATTTTTAGGTCTATGTAGGAACAATAGATGGTATACATATTGATGTGCATGTTTTGACCAATGAACAAATACCATACAGGAGCAAAAGAATTAATATAACCAAAATATTATGTGTTATTGCTCATTTGACATATGTTGTACATATGTAATGGCTGGATAGGAAGGTACTGCAAATGACTCTTAAATTCTTTTAGAAACAGTGATAAATCCAACAAATCAATTTCCTTTGCCTCCATAAGGTAATATATTATTTTAAATAAACATAGTAATTATGATTCATTTTTAATATTTTTGTTAATATTATATTCGTTATATGTTAGGCAAGTACTATTTGGTTAATTTGGGTTACACTAATATACTTAGATTTCTTTCACCATACTGAGGTGAAAGATATCGTTTGCAAGATTATAGAGGTAGAGAAAGGCCTCAAGGTTCAAAAGAATTCTTCATTAAGAAATGTTATTGAAAGATATTTTGGAGTTTTAAAAGCAAGATTCCATATACTTAGAAACATGTTGAGTTATCATATAAAAAACAAAATTACATCGTTATTGTTTGTTATGTTATATACAACTATATTAGAATATATGGACAAATCAATGAATTATTTGAAAATTATAATGAAAATGAAGAACAAATTAGGGAAAATGAAAATGAAGATGCAAGTTCTCAAGTGGAGTATAATATCACTTCAGCATAACTTTTAGGTATGTCTTAGAAGCGAGATGAAATTGCTAGATAAATGTAGAGTGATTTTATTATTTCTAATTGATTTATGTTTCTTTTTTGTAAAATGATAGTACTATTATGTTTTTAAGAATTATATTATGATGGACATATTTTATTGATTAGAATGAATTAATATAATTTCTAATTTATGTAATTTTATTATATACATTTAATGTGTAATTTTTAATAATATTTGATTTGCATATATTTTAATTTTGCTATGATGATAATTAGTTAATTTAAAAATATAATGTATTATATTATAATTATTACACATAAAAGTATAATTACAAAAAAGTGGAAACAGGATGATAAAACTAAATATGTTTTTGTTTTTAGTTTTTTATTATAAATCTCAACCAAACAAGTTTTTATTTTCAGTTTTTATATTACAAATCTCAACCAAATAGATTTTCATTTTATTTAAGGAAAAAACAGAAACCAAAAACAGGAAACAACGATAATAGAAAAACAGAAGTAGAACTAAACGGCCCCTTAAGTAGCCACTTTTATTAGTAAATTGGAAGTGCAAGCATAAAAAAATTACCCTTACAAATAATGGTAAATTCTAAGGAGAATGTGTGCAATGACATTGAGAAGTGGGAAGGAAATTTAATCTAGCTACTTTTTACTAAAGAGGTAAAAAAGCATGAAAAAGGGAAGAAGAAATATGAATCTCCAACTCAAGATTCAGTAAAGGTAAAAGATGATTTATCTTTACCGATATCATCTAACCCACATGTACCTCCTTTCCTTTGTAAGTTGGTTAAATCTAAAGAAGAGGAATAAGAGAGAGAGATGTTAGTGGTTAAATTTATAGAAGAGGAGTAAGAGAGAGAAATCTTAGAGACTTTTAGAAAGGTGGAAATTAATATACTACTTTTAGAAGCCATCAAGCAAATTCCAAAATATGCAAAGTTTTTAAAAGAACTATACACAAATAAAAGGAAATTAAATGATAAAGGGAGAATAATTTTGGGTAAGAATGTATCAACTGTGATAAATTACCAAAAAAATGCAAAAATCTATATATGCCTACATTGCCTTGTGTTATCGGTGATAAAACAATTGAGCTTGCCATTCTAGACTTAG
The DNA here is from genome assembly GCA_027575705.1 of Erythroxylum echinodendron. Taxonomy (NCBI): domain Eukaryota; kingdom Viridiplantae; phylum Streptophyta; class Magnoliopsida; order Malpighiales; family Erythroxylaceae; genus Erythroxylum; species Erythroxylum echinodendron. The sequence continues at coordinate 5,087 of JANZXR010008292.1, forward strand.
GTGCATATATTAATGTCATACTATATTCAATTTAGTGAACTTTTAAATTTGAAATTTTTGCAAGGACTTAATCTGATTATTTAGCTAGTTGATTATTATTATATGCATCCTATTGGTGTTATAGAGGATGCTTTAGTTCATGTTAATAGTTTGGTATTTCTAATGGACTTTTACATCTTGAAAATAGATGGAGATAGTTTAGAATATTCAGTTTTAATTTTTTTGAGAAGGTCATTCATGAAAACAACTAAGACGAAAATTGATGTAAAAAAGGGTACTCCTTTTGTTGAGTTTGATAAAGAAATAGTAAAGTTTAATATTTTCGAAGCAATGAAGCACCCTAATGATTTTGACTTTGTTTTTCACATGGATATTTTGGATTCAATTATGTAGGATATTTTTAAAGAATAAAGTGTTAATGATGAGTTAGAGTTTAATGGTAAATTAGAAGTGAATGACTGAGTTGATCAAACTTATGAAGTTGCAAAATCATTATTAGCGAAGCTGATAGATTAAAAATTTTGAAATGCTAAATTCTTTTAGAAGAAAATGTTAAACCAATAAGGGAACCATAAAGGAGACTCAATATAACAATGAAAGATGGATTTGGAAATATGATTTTGACAAAGCTGCTTGAGAAACAAGGAAACTACAATTGCAAGAAACTAAAAGAACTACAGCTGATGCTTACGAGAAATTGAGAATTTACAAAGAGAAAACCAAAATATTCAATGATAATATAAGCTTAAGGAAAAAATTTGAGGTAGAAAAGAAAGTGTTATATATTTCTCAATTAAATCTCATTTCAGGTAAGTTATGTCCTAAATGTCTTGATTGTTTGTTGTCACTAATGTATATCTTTGTGATACAGCAAAAATAAACAGTTTAGATACCGGAAAGATCTTAAAGGTGAAAGGGCATATATTAAAACCATTTTATAAGGATATGACATTTTTAAGTATGATGGATATTGATTTGACACTTCCCTAACGCATATAAGATTGAGAAGAAAAAGCCTTGTCGAGCATAACAACATTAAACAATTGCGTTATTTAGGAGGGAATCCGAACATGATGATTTTTCCTGTCCATAGCACCACACTAGCCTCAATAGTAGTCCATAAATGCACTAAGTGCACCAAGAAATCTCTAGTAATAGCAGCACATAGCAGCCAAAACCAATACACTAGCAAGAGTCCACAACTATACCAATTATATGCGCCACTTGTACCACCCAATATGTGTCAAGCAACCAGTGCAGCATACCGCAACAGACGTCAAGCTATACTAAATGTCAAACTTCAATAGTAATACTGATACAACATGCAAATAAGTTGTCCTATACCTGTGTCCACAATTCTTCATCTATATGTCCCATCATCATCGTACCAAGAATGATGCACTTTACCAGAAATTAGAGTAGATTCATGTGTCCACATCAACCACTCCACCATGATACCACTATTCCATAACTTACACCATAACTAGAAACTCATTGTAGAATACATCTAGCTATTTGCAATCCATTGTTTTACTTGTCATAATTATGAGAAGAAAGAAGGGCACTAATAGAATAGTGGAAAGAGTTATATCTATGGTGAATTCAATTACCACACCTTTATGCCTACCTATATTGTAATGCATTATGTTTCTGATGCTCACATCTCAGGGAAGTTTTCTAATTTTTCACTTATTATGTGTTTAATTTCGTTGAATGTGAGGTTTTTTGCATATAATGAGGACAATTTATGATTTAAGTGTGGGGGAGAGTAAGAGCATATACCATGATGAACTTTATGATTTATGCTTGTATCTTATGAATACTATTATTTATATGTTAATTATTCCCAGTGACAGCTCAAAATTTTTGAATTACTGTTTAGAAATAGTCCCTAAGTTAGGATAAATTTTTGTTTGAGTTATAATATATGAGATAAGCGAGCATTATTAGTGTTTTTTATTAAGTTAAATATCTTATTAGTTTTATTGAATGAAAATGTACAATACTTAATGCATTTTGAAACCCATGTGAGCTTTTGAGCCTAATAACAATTCATCACATTTGTACTAATAAATTTTTCTGTGTGTTGTGTTATCAAACATGGCTTATTTATGCTATAACTTGCCATTGAATACATTTTGAGACCACATTTTTGGTGAATTTGCGCATATAGATTATTGAGCCATATAGGTATAACCCTTTTTGACCTAGACAAGCCTATCTTAATTTTTATATTTGGAAAAGCAATTTGAGCCTTAACCTTTCTTGTTTTGAATACTAACCTTGTTACAAGCCACTTTAATCCTTCTTTTTGTTGATGTCCTTAATAATTTTGAACCCTTAAATTGAAGGAATTATATAGAGCTTATTTGCATCAAATTTTGACCATTTCCATGAAAAGTGAATTAGTTGATTCGAGTTGCATTATTTTGATCTTTTAGTTTTTATAGAATGGGGGAGAATTTAAGAAAAAAAGAAAGAATGTCCTCTTTGATGTTCTTGTTTATAAAAAAAAAGGAAACAAAAAATGAAGAAAAAGAGAAAAGAAATAAAGAAAATATGAGGTGATTAAAATGATGTTATTTGAATAAAATGAGTTTTGGACTGATTTGAATTAAAAATTGTGTGGATAGATTTGTATGATTTTCTTAAATTTTTAAACCTAAAAACTTCTTTTTGTCATACCTTACCTAAGATATGTTACAACCCTGATTAAGTCCCTTTGATTTATACATTAAATTCATTTTTATTAAGTGGTAAAGATATGATTCATGAGCAAGCTTATGGAAAAAACTTATTATGTTTTGATTTGAGAGCTTAATGAACCCTCAACACTTTGAGTGTATGAGTGAAGTCCATGAAAGGGTATCAAGTCTTGTTTCATTTTATTTTCATCGAAATGATGAGATGTTATGTTTTCATTATAAAAATTATCCTATGAGTGTTTGTTTTCTTGATTGGTTTTTATCTTAAACCTTTAGTGTGTATTAACTTTTGGTATATTTTTAGATAATATAAAAGAAGATGAGATGCTATAATAAGATGATCGATGTATGCTTATGGACAAGCATGAGTCTAATATGTGGGGAATTTGATAAGAATTGATTTGGTCATGTTAATTGGACTTATCTCTTTTATTTTGGATTAATTTTGGTGCTTTGATGGTGAAATTAATATTTATTTTATTTTATCATATGATAAGTAGAGATTTGATCATATTGGAGTATTATTTGTCAGAACTACAAATTTTGGAAAAAAGTTAACATATTGTTGTAACGAATAAGGCGAGATTATGCTTAATGCCATATTCAACCCAAAAGTTTCAATTTAATTAGGAGACTTACTCTTATCCCTAATGTTCTAAAACCTGAACTGAAATGGTCAGTTTTTATATAGAGAGGTTTCATTTAATAATCTCTATATATAAAAAATAGTTGGTTTATCCCTAAATTGGCCGATTTATCTAGGAATTGATTGGAACTAGTTTGTTATATATATTTTCAGAAGCCAAAAAACCACTCTCACTTCACTATTTATGCTTTCTCTTCTCAAAATCTTGCTTCGTTTTTTGGGAATCTCACTTCACTTTCTCCTTGCTTCGTTTTCTAGGAATCTCAGTTTTTTATAGACTAAAGTTGTAATATTCGGTTTCCAAAACATATTAAGGGTTGGAACGCTAGACCATTGCATATGAGTAATAGCATTGAGAGCATTTCATTCACATTGCAAAAATAGTATTTGCACTCAATTGGCATGTTTCGAGGTATAAAAGATTTAAAATGAACATGATGTGAATTGTAAATTGTTATATCTTGAATTTTGGTTTGATTGGATTCTAATTAGTAATTTGGAATTCATTGTTATTAATTGGGAGACTGATGTATTAATATGTACATTTAGACTAGGAAAAATGCTATGTAGTAAGACAAATTGACACATGAAAAATTAGGATGCCTATGCCTATAAATGGAGTGACATTTGGCGTAGATAAATGAGTGACAAATGCACTAGTAATTAATTGACAAATGGATCAATTATTAAGTGACATGTGGACTAATTAATAGGTGGCATATGGCAACATATTAAGTGGGCAAATGGTTTACATGCCTTGAGACATATGTCATTGAAAGATAGTGACACCTAGCACCTAATGAAGAAAGTTACAGCAAGGATAGTTTCTGCTGTCTTCATTGTTGTTCTTCCACCAAAATTGCTTCTATCTTCTCTCTGAATTTTGGTTTAACCCTAGCTACAATTATTACACGAAAGCTAGACTTTAATTCTTCACAAAACAACTAAGAAACTAGCTTGATGTTACTTTCATCTTGCTACCAAAAAACCAGCTCATTTTCAGCTTAAACTTGTGTTGATCTTGATTGCTTAGAGGGATAGGTTACCTTGATGTTTTAAGCTAAAATTGTAAGCTTAATAATTAAGTAGAAATCTGATCTTTATGGCATGTTTAATAGAATGAAAATGATGATTGAATTGGAATGAAACGTATATGATGTTGATGATTTTTTTCTGCTTTGGTCTTGGTGCATAAAAACTATGGGTTATAGGTTATTATATGGATGAATTTAAGTTAGGATTTGAAGTATAAATGATGATGAATTCATGCTAAATATAGGTGAAATTGAAGTGTTCTTAAATCTAGAAAAGTTAGGACTACACGTATGATGGTATAAAGTGAATGGTAATGAAACAAATGAATAGATTTTTGTGAGATTTAATGTAACCAATATGGAAGCTAGACTAGTATGAAATGAAGTAGCTTTATAGGACATGAATTCTGGACAAATGCAAGTGTTAGTGATGTTTCTAAGTTTGTGAACTTTGTGGAGAATTGAGGGAAGAAAGACAATGGATGATCATGGCTTGTTTACTTGCCTTTTTTCACGATCATGGCAAGGTATCCCAAGATCGTGCGCCTAATTCTGGATTGTTAATTTCTGCTTTGTGAACATGTTGATCTAGTTGAGGAAAATTCACTCTAAATTGGTGTATTTGGACTTGATTAAGACTTAGAATGAACCTAAATTGTTGCTTGCTTAATTGGTTGATAGCTTGATAAGTTTATGTTGTTAATTGATGTCATAAAGAATGGACTATTTTGATATCTATGTATCCAAATCTAACATTATGAGTTGTTAAAGGAATAAATTTGTTCTTATGAATGCAAATATGATCCTAAGGACTTGAGTAATGTGTATACTAGGTATGGATGAATGAGAATTGCATAATTGTATGAATATATATTGCTAGAAAAGTTTTGTAAATGTATGATTGATGAATTTTGGTGAATGTATGATTGATGAATTTGGAGTAAATCAAGCTTAAGATATAAACCTAATTACAAACTAGTTGTATTCAAGCTATAATGTTTGAATGGTCGAGATTTTTGTATAAGGATACATATCTGAAAGGTTGATTGAGCATGCATTGAAAATGGCATATATATATATGTGTGTGTGTATGATTGAATATGTATTTGACCGATCAACTTAGTAATGAGTAAAATGTGTGTGTATTACATGATTAAAGAAGTACAAGTTGAATGAAAACATCCAGACATTGCCGGATTGTCAAGGCAATAGCTAATCTGGAGCATACTATTAGTTAACCTAGGTGCTTTCTTACTATGTTTAATTTGATTATGTGGCAATTGCAGTTATTAAACTGTTATTGCTATGATTATGATAATTTCATACAGAGATTGGTCCGAAGAGTTTGATATTTGGAATTGTATTGGGAGTGTATTCTGATTGAATGTGAATATGGAAAGTGTATACTTAACAAAGAGTTGAATGCCAAACTTAGATCTGATGAATATGTGAAAATGATTGTGCACAATGAATGAAAGTGAATAAAGCTTATTTATAAAATGATGCATTTCATTACATTGTTATGCATGATTAGATAAAGGAGTTATGACTAGAGTGGCCAGTTTGAAAAGAGCTTAAAGCTCATAAATGCGTATAAAGAGCCACAAGCTCAGTGATTAATGAGCTGGTATCCGCAATAGGTACAGGACAGAATGTAAAATGAGCTCGGTATCTATAAGAGATACGGGACAGTAAATAGGCGCTCGGTCACAACAAAATAAAAATGAAAGCAGAGTCACATGAGCATATGCATTTGCAAATATATCTTTAAATGTACCATATGAATGAATGTGAACAATTATTGAATTATGTTGATATGATGATACGTAATGTTTGTGTACATTTGATAATATTATTGACTGAGATAGATGATTGAACTATTCTGAAAAGATTATATGAAATGTGTGAAATTCATAATGTATTGTTAGGATGAGGTTTACTGTGAATTTGGTTTGTATCTGAGACTTTTGTGTTTAGATATTAGTGAGCTCATCGAGGATAGTTCACTCACTGAATTCGCAAAACTTATCAAAATTGCAAATATTGATTTTCAGGTACGAGGGAGACATAGTTCCTAAAGCATACTAGTAGAAGTTTAGTTCTGTCCATTTTGGAAGTCAGAAATGAATCAAAGGTCGGTCTACTCATATTGAGTAGACATGGCAATAATGGCCCAGCCCGGGCCATTTTTGGCTCGAGTTGGCCAGGCCATGGGCCGACCATGGTCGGCCCGCACGAGCCAGCTGCCCATTTTTCCTGAAATGACATCGTTTTGAATTTTTTCTTTAAAAAATAAATAATGCATCAGGTCAGGCGAGGCCACAGGCTGGTCTGCCCTATCAACGGGCCAGCCATGAGTCGTTATGGCTAGGGGTCAGCCCAGGCTCGGCCTGACCTATTGACATGCCTAATATTGAGGAGTTTAGATATAGTGCTTTTGTATAGCTTCTGATTTCATGTAAAACTTTTTGTAAAAAGAGTAGTAAACTCTTAGATGCTTGTGATGATGTAAAAAAATTTGCTTAATGAAATGTAATGCTACAGTGAATGTTATGTTTATGAATTTAATGTGAAGAGTTGAACTTTTGGTTACTTAAGATGCCATAATAAGTGAATGAGATTGATCTAACATGCCATTGTCATAGGGTATGTTCTTGAATGTCCTCTAAATATTAGAGTATATACTGATAGTAGTGTGTTATATTTTTGGTATGAAAGCATGGTTTGGCATCCATAGGGACATATATAAGCATTTAAACATGACATATGGTAAAAGACTCGTATAGTGATCATACTTAGTGTATGCTATAGGCCATCTCCTATGGGAGATCAAGTTGCAGAGTCAGCTAACCTTAAGTCTGTAAGAGCTAATAGAGAGTCTTTAGTACCTGAGTTTGAACAAATTCCTCAGAGAATTCTTGAGAGGAGAGAGAGGAGGTATGATAAGTTTAGGAAGTAGGGGGTTGTAGACTTGTATGGAAGTATAGAACCTGTGGAAGTGGAATGATGGTTAGAAAGAACGGAGCGAGTGTTTGATCAAATAGACTGCGAGTCTAATGAGAGGTTCGACTACGCAGTCTTGCTACTGTAAGGTCTAGCATATCAGTAGTGGAAAAATGTTCTCGGATATGTCAAAGATCTATTTGGATGGAAAAATGAAAGAATTTTTAGATCTAAAGCAGGGAAGTCTCACTGTAGTTGAGTATGAGATAAGATTTAATGAGTTAGTGGGGTATGCTACTGCCTTCATTTCGACTAAGGAGGATAATTGTAGGCAGTTTGAAGATGGACTGAATATGGAGATCATGACGAGGTTAGCTATCACTAATTTAGGTAGTTTTACAAAACTATGAGCTACCTCGATCCGAATTGAACAATTATTAAAAGATTGACAAGGAGAATATAGGCAGGAGTTCAGAATAATGAGACAAGGTGAGTCTCAACTTGATGCTAGCAGGAGTTTTAGTAAACACAAGAATACATCATTTTGATCACAGACTAGATCAAGACAGTTAGGGTTTAGACCGAGAGGTGGTTTTGTTCAAACTCATAGTGGTAGAGGTCAAGTATTAGGAGGGCAGTGAGAACAGATGCCTAGTTGTGAGCACTGTGGAAAGAGACATAGTGGAGAATGTTAGTAGTAGCGGGAGCTTGCTTTCATTGTGGCTCCTTTGAACATTAGATTAAAGACTGTCCCACAACTTTGGGTCCACATTGTGGAATGAGAGGAGGATTAGTGACTGCGATAACTACTCAACAGAATAGAGATAGTAGAGCAGGACAGAAAGGTAAAAGTAAAGGCAAAACAAATTCTGTATGTCCTAGTGTTAGGACTGAGGTGTGTGGAATAATCAACCACATTCTCAAGCCAAGATCTATGTCATCACTAGAAATGAGGCACAGAACTCCCCAGATATTGTTGTAAGTGTGTTAAATGTCTTTAATTTTGAGGTATTTGTATTGTTAGATCCAGTATCTGCATATTAAATCATCACACCACATCTGACATCTAAACTACATTGTGAGAGAGAGATGTTGAACTATGACTTAGAGGTGAGTACACCAATAGGTAATACTATAATAATTGGAGAGGTGTATAAAAGGTGTATCATTTGGATTGATTAGGCGGAGTTAAAAGTTGATTTGATAATATTGCAGTTGAAAGAGATAGTTCTTATTTTAGGTATGGACTGGCTTACTGCACATAAGACTGTGATGAACTATTACACTAAAGAGGTGATTATTGAATCTCCTAATTAGTCAAGAGTAATATTTTGAGGTGTAAGTCAAGCAGTACTAGCCAGATTAATTTCCTCAATGAGTGCTTTAATATTGATTCGAGGTGGATGTGAAGCTTACTTAGTCTATGTGACTGATAACCAGAATGAACAAAGCATTCAAGATATTCCTATTATTAAGGATTTTCTGGATGTGTTCCCTACTGAATTACCGAGATTACCCCTAAAGAGGGAAACAAAGTTTACTGTTGACCTTGTTCCAAGTACTACTCCTATATCTATTACTCCATATATGATGGTGCTTGTGAAACTTAAGGAACTTAAGACCCAGTTACAGGAGTTGTTGGATAATCAGGCCCACTGTTTCACTTTAGGAAGCTTTGGTTTTATTTGTGAAGAAGAAGGATTAGACTCTGAGATTGTATATTGATTATAGACAGTTGAATTGGGTGATAGTGAAGAACAAATATCCTCTACCAAGGATAGATGATTTACTTGATCAGTTATGGGGAGCTCAGGTGTTTACAAAACTAGATTTGAGATCAGGGTATTATGAATTAAAGATAGTTGAAGATGATGTACCTAAGAGTGCATTCAGAACCAAATATAGGTACTTTGAGTTTTTGGTGATGCCTTTTGGATTGAATAATGCTCCAATAGCTTTTATAGCATTGATGAATAAGGTATTTCAACCTTATTTAGATCATTTTATGATTGTATTCATAGATGATATGTTGGTGTATTCGAAGTGTAGAGAGGAACATTCATAGCATTTAAGGTTGGTCTTACAAATAATGAGAGAGAAGCAATTGTATGCCAAGTTCAGTAAATGTGAATTTTGGTTTGATCAAGTAGTATTCTTGGGTCATATAGTATCTGGCTAAGTTATACAAGTAGACCCAAAGAAAATAGAGGCAGTGATGAAGTGGGAAGCCTGAGAAATGTGTCTGAGATTCAGAGTTTTCTTGGACTAGCAGGATACTATAGGAGGTTTGTTGAAGGGTTTTCTTTGATCTCAGCCCCTTTGAAAAAGTTTCTAAGGAAGAATGTACCATTTAGATGGACTGATGAATGCCAAAGGAGTTTTGAGGAATTAAAGCACCAATTAACTACAGCACCGGTGTTAGCTATTCCATTTGGATTTGGAGGATAGGTTGTGTATAGTGATGCTTCACACTAGGGATTAGGATGTGTTCTAATGCCGTATGGCAGAGTGATTGCATATGCATCAAGACAGTTAAGGTCTCGTGAGTTCAATTATCCAGTTCATGATTTAGAACTTACTGCAGTAGTGTTTGCTTTGAAAATTTGGAGACATTATTTATATGGTGAGACATTTAAGATATTCACAGATCATAGGAGTTTGAGATATTTGTTGAGTCAGAAGGAGTTGAATATGAGACAAAGGCAATGGCAATGGATTGAACTGTTTAAGGATTATGATTGTCATCCTGGTAAAGTTAATGTTGTGGTTGATGCATTAAGCAGAAAATCCAATAGCAGTGTGGCTCAAGTACAGTTATCGGGGTTACCAAACCTGGTACAACTAAGAGCATTGAATGTTGAGCTAAATTTAGGACAGAATGAACCATTGATGGCTACATTGAAGCTTAGATCAGTATTGCATGAAAGGATTAAAAAAGCTAAAAGCAAGGATCCAGAATTACTGAAGCTTATTAAGAGGCTAAAACAGAATCTAAATTCCGAGTATGAATTGAGAGATGATACATTGTGGTTAAAGCAAAAGTTATGTATACCTAATGTAGATGATATAAGAAAAGAAATTCTAGAGGAAGCACATATAGTAGCCTATGATATGCATCCTAGTACTACTAAGATGTATAGTACGCTGAAATAAGATTTCTGGTATTCAGGGATGAAAAAGTAAGTGACTGAGTATATTGCTAAATGTTTGATATGCTAACAGATTAAAGCAAAGCATCAGGCTCCGATTAGGAAGTTACAGTCATTACTTATTCTGGGATAGAAATGGGAGACGATTACTATATATTTCATTATGAGTTTTCCGAGAACTATGAGACAACATAATGTTATATAGTTCATTGTTGATAGATTGACGAAGTCGGCCCATTTCTTAACTGTGAGAGAGAATAACACACTGAATCAGTTAGCTCGAAAGTTTGTTAATAAGACTGTAAGATTACATGGAGTTCCATTGTCCATTGTATTAGATCAAGACTCTAGATTTATTTCGAAATTTTGGAGTAGTTTATAGATAGCGTCGAGTACAATGTTGAATTCAATACAACATTTGATCCTCAAACAGAGGGACAGAGTGAGAGAACAATTAAGATCGTTGAGGATACGCTCAGACCTTGTGTTTTGGAGTTCCAAGGAGCATGAGAGCAATATGTAGCTCTGACTAAATTTTTATATAAAAATCATTTTCATAGAAGTATCAGTATGGCACCATATGAGGCATTATACGGCAGAAGGTGTTGTTTGCCTTTGTATTGGGATAAAGAGGTTCTAAGGATTGTTAAAGGCCCAGAACTGATTTAAGATACTGTTGATAAAGTAAAATTGATCCGTAATAGAATTAAAGTGGCTCAAGATAGACAAAAGAATTATGTGGATCAGCATCGGAGAGATATGGAGTATCAAGTAAAAGATAAAGTGTTTCTCAGAGAATCACCTTGGCGAGGAGTACCTAGGTTCGTTAAAAAGGGTAAGTCCTTGATACATTGGTCCATATTAGATTATTGAGGCAGTTAGACCATTGATGTAACATCCCGTCCTCATATTTAGGGTTAGGACCCAAAATTTCAGTATATATGAGCTCAAAGAGAGATTAAGGAAATGCATTTCTCATGCTCATGCATAATGTTAGTATATATGCACATAAATAT
>JANZXR010008303.1:0-16577 GCA_027575705.1 Erythroxylum echinodendron
ATATTTACTAACATTGCAAAAATTAGTTATTAAAAATTTAAATAATTTTATCAATATAATAATATGATATATGGAGTGGTATGAACTTTGAATTAGCAGTTTAAAAATTCATACAGTCAACAATAACACTCCACATTCAATAGTACGTAACTTGACCCCTAACTAGTAAAGAGGTTGTTCAACAAATTCTTACAGGTACAACAATAAATCAACTTTAAAGCTGATTCCAGTTGATTGCATCGATAATAATTATTTATTTAGATTCCAAGTGACATGAGAATCGGTAAAGATAAATGAATCCCTGATGTCTGAATTCTCGAGAAGAGTCTTTGCACGTTTGAAGGTACCAATTGAAATAGTAATAATGCTTCCCTCAGGTGTAGGGTTTTTCACACCCTCTTGCAACAACTTTTTCGCTATAGCTAAACTTGTAGAGGATACAGTGAATGAGTCGTTAGCTTTAGTATGGAAGATAAGTTCTTCAGATGAACTGCTAGTACGAAACAATTTACCTAAAACACAATCAGTATAGAACTTATATATTATTAGATTAGTAAACCGTTAAATGAAATGAAATTAGAGTGACATACAAACATGAATGAGCAGATGAAGTATGTTGAATTGACAAATTTTCCAAAACAAATGATTTCCCTATTCCTGTACTAATTGTTGTGACACCACTCCCGCCTCTATAGGCATACATGTCATCTTCGAGACTCAAGGAAGTTTAAAACAACATGTAGTATATACCATCAAATGTGAATATATATAATAGCTTCATAAAAGGAAATGAGATGTACATAATAAGGAAAGTGATGTTGTTCGGATGATACTAAACACCTTGAAGTAGAAGATCGACCATGGAAGGCAAACGATGATTAATGTATCAAGTGGAGTTTTTTTCTGCATTATTTATTTTTTTCAGTAAGGACAATTTTGCTACCTTCCTCCCAACGAAATGAATTAGGGCCATTAAATGATGATATGTTTAACTCCAATTTCAATGATAAGTGAATGTAGTCCAATTTATCACTTATACACCTTTAATATGCCTAATGATATGAAAGTTACCCTTACTAAAATTTCAAAAATCTATTGTGTAGTTTGCATCATAAGCAAAATTGATAATTTAAAGCAAAATAGACATGACTATGCTTTTGATTTACAAAAATATAGTATTATCCATAAAATCCATCAATGATATAACAAATAAAACAAAACCATAACAAATAACAAAGGTACACTAACATAAAAAAATAACAAAGATAGACAATAAATTATCTTTAAAATATAATCATAAGTACAACTCATACATTAAATGCATAAATAAGAACTCACTATAAACACCAAAAGGTATAAGTTAAACTTAGCATAACTTCGTTAATGAAAATAGAAGAAATGAATAATACCAATTCAGTTAATAACAGTTCTTTGACAGTGATGACCACAATACATATGAAGAAACAAAAGAGAGGATTTGGACAAATGTTGATGGCTTAAACGAGAATGGAGTAGCCTTTTATGTTTTTGTCTTTGAAAACCTAATACAAAACTACGTCGTTTTTCTTGTTTAGGTAAATGATTTCGTTTATTGTTTACTATAGTAATTTGGAAGTAGTATTAATTAATTTGCTATGATTTATTGTATTTGGTCGACAAATGTTAGATGTAGCGACTAATACATGGTTCATCACAAAAGCATGTAGATTCATAAATAATTTTTAATAAATTTATTTTCCTATTCCAAATAAAACATAATTGGAATTTGAAATTAAATTATTCAATTGAAAACTATTTGCAAATTAATTCGTTGACCGTTCAAATAAATAATAATTGACTTACAATTTTCAGAAAATTATTTTTAAAATTTCCCTATTTTATTTTGATTATCCACCAAATTAAAAATATAGGCTGATAATTCCCAAAAATTAAGCAAATCAAGAAGAACTCCATATGTAAGTGTAAAAGGCAAAATTTTCATTTTGTTATTGGTAATAGGAAAATCATATATTTTAATCAAAACAGAAAATTAAAAAGGAAAATGCTTGGGATTTTGTGATGTTTTGTATAATTGGTAGCGAAATAGGAATCATTGGCGACAAAAGTTCTGATCATCATAAAAGGTACATAGTATTGGTGATGATTTCTCAATTTGGTGGCAAAATGTTTTACATTTTGCAATTCTATTATGTTTTCGTAGCAATCTTTTAACATTTGGCGACGAAATATATATTTGTCGCCAGTTGTTTTTCCTTGTATTGGCAACGAATCTATAATATGGTAGGTAAATGTTGGGCATTTTATGACGAATCTGAATTTCGTCGCCAAATGTAATCACTAAAAAAATTGAGACGACGTCGTTTGTTTAACAAAAAACAACGTTGTCCAGCATTAAAAAAATTTAATCCGTATCCCCCTGCCTTGCCTCCTCACTTGTTTCTTCCTCCTCTCTCCCGACTTAATTTTTTTGCCAATTTTGCTCTCTTCATCATTGTGTTTTGTGTGGGTTTCTTTGTTAACACGCTATTGTCCTCTAACGTCCCCCTACAGTGCTACTCAACCTGGTAAGAACTTCTTGGATTGGTTCTAGGTTTATTTTACATCTGTCATTGTGTTTGTTAAAAGCAATGAAGAGGGGTCAAACTTAGGATTAGATGTTGAGTTGTTTGCTTAGATTCGTTATTGACTGGTTTCAATGTGTTAATGTTGGTGAAGAAAGTCAACAGAGACGATGAATGCTTTAAGAAGACTTGAGTTATGTTATGCTTATAAGGTGCTCGATGAAAGTCCTCTGGTAGCTAATGTATTGTTGAGACATTTGTTGATTGGTAGCTGATGTATTGTTGATTGTTAGCTGATTGTTCACTATGAAATAATTGGTAGATTATGAATATTTGGATGGTTGTATGAAAGATTATGAAAGTTCAATTAGTTTTTATTTTTTCACAGTGTATCACAATTGTGATGATCTTGAATTAGTTTTTATTTTTTCTCACACAACTTGCATGATTTCTTGATATAATTTATTGGCTATTTGATATATATCCATATTGTTTTGGTTATATTTAATAAGCATTGCTTTGAAAAGTTCACTTACGTGTAAAAATTTAAAGTTATATGGTTCGTATGAGATACGTAAGAGAATATAGAGAATATTAATTTTTAGTTCCTTTTTGGATGTATTGGTAAATGAGAGCTCTCTTTTGGATATCTGGGGGTTATGAAGCTCTCTTTATGTGACTATAAGTCCTAGGATATGAATTATAAACTGACATGCTTTTATAATATAAATATGGTCTATAATGAATAGGAGCATCTTTTATGCGTCTTTGTTAATAGTGATACCTATAATGATTATGAGCTTGCTTCATACTATTTTGATGATTAAGGAGCCTATACTAATGATAAAGATGTTGCATACTCTTTTAGTGTGTCCTTATATACTTATAAGATGAATTTGTATTGCATCAAGAACGAAAAAATGCCTAAAGTATGTTAATTTTGAATTTGATTTGAAAGTGGAGAAAGTATAGGAATTAATGAAAGTGGAGAAAGTATAAAAATTAATTAATATGTTACAAATAATTTATTTTAATTCTAAATTAAATTAATGTTAATAAGCATGTTCTATATATCAATCAAAAGAAATTTTATTTTGCTTGATTTTCTCCTTATATACTTCCAAGATGAATTAGCATTACATGAAAAATGAAAGGGGCATTCTCATTTATGTTTTTGAATTTGAGACAAAGGCATTAATCATTATTGTTTACATCCCATCTCATTTTCTTAGTTGACAAATCAATAAAAATATAGTGTTAAAGTTACCAAGTTTTAATTGATTAAGAAGCAATTATCAAATTGTTTAACGTCCTTTGTTATGCTTTAAATATAATTTTATAATACCATCAAAAAGATATTTTATATTTAGTTGGTAATGGTGTATAAGGTTTAATTGCAGATTTTGTGTTCCTCTGTTTGGTTGGATTCAAAATAGTAGAACTCGTTTGACATATTTAGGTATATGAATTAATAGTAACCATTATTGTTTTATATAGCAGTTGTCATTTCATTTTGTTGTATATTTTTTACTTAATTGGTGCATATGAACTGATACAACAATGTTGACTGCATGTAAGATTAAACATAGGTTTTTTCAAGTAATATAAAACAAAAATGCATGTTATAACTTTGTTATCTTCTTTTATTGTATATCTAAATGGATAAGAGTTGGATGTGTCATTGAAAATGGTCAACTGAATACATAGAAAGAGTTAAGAGTTTCATGCAATTTGTAAAAGATCACTTGGGTGATGAATGTAGTATTCATTGTCCATGCATTGATTGCTCAAATGTCGACTTCCAAAGTCAAGATGTGGTATGTAATCACTTGCTCATCCGAGGCATAGACGAATTCTATACTCCATGGCTTTATCACGATGAACGTAAGGAAACAAATTGTAGTAGAAGTGGAGGTACATCTTATGATGACATATACAATAATGATGTTGATGATTGTGATGTGAATGATGATGGTGATGATGGGATTAAAGAGATGTTAGATGATTGTTGGAATTATATGGAGACTATGAATGAAATAGGAATGCCTAACATAATTAGTACTATTACAGAAGATAATTTTGGGAAGTTATTGAAAGTTGCTCAAGAATAATTATATCCAAGGTGCTATAATTTTTCTCAACTATCATTTGCTGTGAAGTTGTTGCATTGGAAGGTTTATAATGAATGGAGTAACAAGTCATTTGACATGTTAATTGACTTATTAAATGATGAATTACCTATCAGACACAAGTTGCCAAAATCTTATTATGATGCGAAGAAACTGTTAAAGGACCTTGGATTGGGATATATTTCAGTTCATGCTTGTAAGTATGATTTTGTTCTTTATTGGAAGGAAAGTAAAGAACTTCAGGAGTGTCCTATTTGTGGTATATCAAGGTGGTAGGTGGATGATGGGAGAGGGAGAAGATTCCGAATAAAATCCTTCTATACTTTCCTATTAAACCACGGTTACAAAGACTTTTTATATCAATAAAAACAGCCATAGACATGAGGTGGCATAAAGAGAAATGCATTGATGATAACATTATGCATCATCCAATAGACTTAATGGCATGGAAAGAGCTTGATAGAAAGTTTTCATGATGTGGATAAGATTGTCGTAATTTTTGACTTGGATTAGCCTTAGATGGACTTAATCCTTTTGGTAATATGAGTAATTCATATAGCATGTGGCCGGTGATTCTATTCCTATACAATTAGAAAAAGCCATGGCATTGATTCTATGTAAGCTTGAACTATTATTCCTATATAATTGGAAAAAGCCATAGCATTGATTCTATGTAAGCTTGAACTATTATTCTCCCGATCATTTTCTAATGTTATGGTTCATTTGGCAATTCACTTACCATATAAAGCAAAACTTTGTAGACCGGTTCAATGTCGATGGATGTTTCCAATTGAAAGGTAATTCATATTAAATTCAATAAGTATGTTCTATGTTATTTTTTTATAACAATTCCTAAGTTTATAACTGTTTGTGTTTAGGTTTTTATACCCTCTTAAGCATTATGTACATAATAGAGCTCGACTAGAGGGGTCTATTGTAGAGGCTTATATAGCAAATGAATGCTTGACTTTTTGTTCAATGTACTTAATTGATGTGGAGACAAGATGTAATACACTAGAACGTAACTTTGATTTTCATGATGATGGTAGGTTGTTTATTTTCTCCCAAAAAGTTAGGCTATTTGGTGTGGGTAAATATGTGGAGTTAACTAAGGACGAATTCAAAATTGCCCATTAGTATATTTTGGATAATTACGAGAAAACTGATACATACATGGAGTACATATATTCCTTTTCATTCAAATAATCATATTGTTTGAAATTTTATGTTCATAATTGTCTTATGTTGTTGATGTTTTACTTATGTTAATTAACGATGACTAGATGCATATTTTTAATATTTGACTTATGTTTTTACAGAATGTTATGCCTGTTGTTTAGTATTTGATTATTGATCTCCTAATATTCAGGTGAAAAATTGATGTTTGAGTTAAGATTATAACAATTGTTCATATTTCATTTTACATAGATTCATTATAATGGCTCCTGGTAGAAACAAAAGAAAGAGGGTGGTAACGATTGAAGAAGTTCCTCCCACAGAACAACCAACAATTGATTCATCAAATGGAGAAAGTCAGCAGCAACCTTTACCAACATCATCTATTAGTCATGAGGGATCTTCAGGTCTGCTATTATTAACCAAACATATTTATATTAATGATGAAATTACTCATTACATGTTTACTGTGTTTTTCATATTATGATTTTTTTTTGTTTTCAGCTTTCAATACTGACATTAGGAAACGAGGTAGAGGTAAGACAAAACGAGCTGAGTTGCAATGGATGAATGTTGCAATGTACACCTAGTTATCTATGACCATCGACCCTACGTAATGTCGCCAACTAGATAAGATCCAATCTGCAAAATTATCCAGTAAGTGGAGCGTCATTGTGAGGAATGAGTTACCTTGCCTTCAGCATATCAGGTAGTTGAAGGAAGACAACTTGCTCCAAAATGCTTTCGACAAAGTTTTGGTAATATTTCAATTCATTTAATTATATGTATTGTGATTTTACTTAACAAAAATAATAACTTAACTTATACGTCTTCTTCACAGATGAAGTTTAATATCGTTAATATCGACACCCCTGAGGTTTCAAGTAGTATTAGTTCACTGGTGAAAAAAAGGGTAAAGGATCATCGATATAGACTTTATAAATATTACCAATCTTTCCCTTCCGATGAAGAGGCAAGGAGACATGATCCGGAATGGGTGACTCTATAAAATTCAATTCAAACGTGTGATTATTGGGCCTCAGCAAAAGTTCAGGTTTGTTTTTTTCTCTTCATATTTTCCTACCATTAATTTTGTTTACACATTTCATGACTTCTTCTTTTAATTTAGGAAAAGTAAAGATGAATAGAGCAAAAATGAAGACTCCTCGTAACATCGGCTTTAGATCATTTGTTGTCGTTCGACAAGAATTTATAAGTTAACATTTTTAATTTATTATTCTATTTCTTAATACACTAAATTCTAATTGGTTATAATTTTTAAATTCATATAATAGAGCTAAACACAGCTATAAGGACAAGAGTGTGATAGGATCACATTGTAGAAGCACACACACACTACAAGGAAAGTCAAGACTGGACGTCTGAAGAGGCATAAAGTAATTACGTAAGTATAAACAATTAATATTACAATTTATTTTCTATGTAATAGTAAGTAATAATTTTTTAGTTAACTCGATTTTGTACTTTAAATTGTAGGACAAGATACAGAAGTTGTTAAAGACGTCATTATCTGAGGGCAATCAGCTTAATATCGATGACATTTGCAGCAATGTCTTTGGTACAAGATCGGGCTATATAAAAGGTCTTGGGTATGACCATAAGCCTGTTGGTGCATCTTTGTCACGACCAGCATATGAGACGACGCTTCAAGAGGAGAACCAACAATTAAAGACTAAGTTAGATCGTAATATTAAAGAAGTGAACAAGTTTAAAAAATAGTTAAACAATTACTAGGTTCTGCATATGTTAGTGGTAGTGGCTCATATGAAGACTCTTAGTTTGTAAATGATGTGTAAATATTTTTATATAAAATGCATTCCATTTTATATGTTTATTTTGTTTCAATTTATTATTATCTAGAAAATATGTCACTAACATTAATTATAAAATGAATCAATTTTTATATTTCAAACTGTCTTAAAAATTATAATAAGTTAAAATAAATTTTTTAAAAAATTATAATAATATTTAAATTTAAAATAAAATTTTATCACTAATTAATATTAGCTACCAAAATAAAATCATCACCAAAAGTTATTACCTACGTTTACAAGAATGTTTCTAAAAATATTTACCTATAATAAAAAAATTAGTAGCTAAAACTATTCTGCTACAAAAACAAAATCGTTAAAAAAACTATTACCTACTAAAAAGAAATCAACACAAAAGGTTGTTAGCTATGTTTGCAGGAACGTCTCTAAAAACATTTATCTACAACAAATAATTAGTTGCTAAAACTGTTCAGCTACAAAAAGGGAATCGTCATTAAAATTAATTACCTACGACTATAGTTTAGTAGGAAAAACTTTTATCTAAAAAAAAAATGTCGCAAAACACTATGTACAACATTCTATGTTCTTGTCAGTTATATTTTTTACTGACGAATTTTTTTTGTCGAAAAAATTTTTGGGACAATTTCACGAAAATGTCGTGGATGTTGTTTTATGATCGAGATTTAGCGATGACTATTTTTCGACAATTTTTTGATGTTTAGCGACGTTTAGTTCGTCGCAAATAACCTTATCTGTTGTAGTGTGTTATACTATTAAATGTAATGATGAAACATCAAGACAAGTGGGAGAATGTGAGAAATATATGGCCTGATGTTATGACCTACATTTTCTATAAGTCCATATTAAACTTAGTTTAGGGTTTTTCTTAATTTAATAGTATATTAAATCTTGATCGTTAATTTAATACTTGATGGATGTACAAGATTTAATGTTAATAGAGAAGTGTATATAAACTAGTCATCTCTCTACCCTAAAAGTACAAACAAAACAAATATAAAATGTAGTTATTTGTGTATTGGGCTATCCATCAAGTTATCGTACAGAAAGAGGGTTAAGAGAGAGAAACTAGTTTGTAAATGTCGAAAGCTTTTCTCTATATCATGACGAATCTCGCTTAAGGAAAGTAATTTATTAACGTTATCTATGTGGTTATTATTATATTCAAGATATGAATGAGCAAGAATGATTTACGTATGATTTGTGATTTATGTATGATTTATGTCTTTAATGTTTGAATGTTAAGAACAAAAAATTTACACGAAGAAGAACACATGTGTCCTAATATTGAAGAAGAATATGTTCTAAAGATTAATTATGGAGACCAATATGGAGGAAGAGGCCAAGGAGGAGGAAGTCATAGAGGTGGAAGAGGAAAAAGAGGTAGGCAAAGCTTCAACAAAGTCAAAATGGAAGCTATAATTATCATAAACTTGAGCATATATTTTCATTGGGAATGTTCAAGTAAAGAGAAGGAAGCTAACTACATAAAGACTCAATAACATACATTGTTGATAGCATATGTGGACAATAATAAGGCTAATATAGAAGATATATGGTTTCTTTACTGAGGATAAATCAATCATAGGTGTGAGAAGAAGAATGCTTCTCATATTTTGTGATAAATTTAGAGATTCAGTGATGCTATACAACTACTATAGCATAGTTATCACAAAGAAGGGTAACATAAGGAACATACAAATCATTACAGGTGTTTTTATATGCTAGAACTGAAGAATAATCTATTGAAGATAATTGCATCAATGGTAGCGAAGGTGATTCGTCTGGATTCAACTACTCAAAGTGTAGTGCATGGAAGCTTTGCCAGTGTATGTGTTGAGTTAGATCTCCTCAAGCGTTTGAGATCTTCCATTCTTGTTGGCAAATTTCTCCAGAGACTTAAATCTGAAGGTCTTCAATTGATTTGTTTCAAGTGTGGTAAATTTGTCCATAAGCGAGATGTATGTCCTGATGATAAACAGATGCCAAAAAACCACGGATAGAGGATTTGATCAATCTGATCAACATAATAAAGCTGACTAAGTAACCAAAGTTGAGTCTTCGATGCATCCTACAACTTCACACCTTGATGAGAGTTCCTTCGAACCTTGGATGTTTGTCCAACGTCGTTCTTGGAGGTCGTTGACAGGTGGAGCTCACAAAGGAAAGAATTCTATGGGGATTGATACTTGGCATAACTAAGGGAATAGATTTTCCGTGTTAGCAAATAAATCTGACCCCTTGATTCAAGCTAGAGACAAACATCGTCAATATAGGAAATCTGCTGGTAGTCAACGAAAAATTACTTTCGCAGACGCCCAGGTTTGGCATCCTAAAGTTTCTACTGGTATTCAAATTCCCTCTCTCGGATCTAGTAATGATAATGGCTTTAAAAGGCTAGAGGAAAAATTTGAAGCCTCAACTAAAGGGAAAGTGGATCTTTTTCTGTCTACACAGTTCATGGAACCACTGCCTGGCTTTCATTTTCAAGAGGGCTCTTCTGCTGATGTGATTTTTGAGGCTCAACGTTTAGGTTATCAAATTGGACGTTACAAAAAAGAGTCTACTTCTTCCACTTTAGCACAGCCAATTATTAGCCTATAACATAGGCCTAATTTTGATATTTTACAATAGAGCCCTATAGAGGTGTTCACTCCAGCTCAAGCTCAGGATCACACTGAAGAGACCACTCACCCCAATATTCTTCCACCGGTTCATCCTCCTTCATCTGTTGTAGGACCCTTGGGTAGTTTTAGTGATACAACTCTTATTGATCAGGAGGACCATAAAGATAATTTCGAAGATGTGATGTCATCCATTACTATTGAAAAGCAAGAAGATGACATTACTGATAAGGGGGATGAGGATGCGGCGATGTATCATTAAACTACCTTGTCTTTCTGTTTCTCTATTGATTATGATGATTCTTTTTTGGAATGTTAGGGGAGCTACTAGCTTCGTTTGTAAAAAGGAATATCAAGGAGCTTGTTTAGAAGCTATAAAGTAGAAATTCTTATTGTCGCAGAACCTTGGATCAACAAAGGGACAACAGATAAGGTCATTCGTAATTTGAGGTTTGACGGGCATGCTAAAGTGGATGCAGTGGGTTTCTCTAGTAGTATTTGGGTGCTTTGGAAAAATTCAATTGGCAACATTCATGTGTTTGAAATGGGTGGTTAGTTCTCGACTATTCTTATTATGTCACCTAAAAAAGTTACATAGGGACTCAAGGCAGTATATGCGAGTCCTGCGGCAGTTACTTGATAATTCTTTTGGGATTATTTGCAAGAGTTTTCAGATTTTTATAGACTCCCTTAGTGTATTCTTGGAGATTTTAATCAGATTTTGTAGAGTGAGGAAAAGCAGGGTCGTAATCCGGAACCTTTACGGCGTATTGAGGATTTTCGTAAGGTTGTTGCTATTTGGAAACTTATTGATCTTCATGCCTAAGGTTTTTGTTTTACTTGGTGTAATAGGCAATTTGTATCCGAACTTATTTGAAAGAAATTAGATCGCACCTTATGTTGTATAGAATTGAGGCATTCTTTTCCTGAGGCTTTTGTGCGTAATTTACCTCATGCTTATAGTGATCATTGCCCAGTTTTAGTGTCATTTAAGTGAAGGTTTGTTGTTAATCGTTCTACCAGGCCCTTTCATTTTGAAGCTGCATGGCAAACCCATTCTTCTTTTTCTTAGGTTCTCCTTGCTAGTTGGAATAATGATATTGGGCTACACTCTAATCTTCACAATGTTCAGCTTACTCTTCAGCATTGGAGTTCACAAACATTTAGGAATATTTTAAAATGGAAATGTGTTATGATAGCTCGACTCGGTGGCACTTAGAGAGCATTGGAATGTACTCCCAATACGTTTCTTTTTACCTTAGAAAAAAAGTTATATGCTGTGTATAATGAGGTCCTTAATGAAAAGGAATTACTGTGGTTTCAAAAATCAAGAGAGAATTGGGTTCAATTTGGTGACCATAACACACATTTCTTTCATACCACTACTTTAGTATGAAGGGACAGGAATCAGATTCATATGATTAAACATGGGACTGGTAATTAGATTTGGGATGAAGTAAAAGACTGAGAGAATGTTCTTCATCATTTTTATCAATTATATTTGGCTGAACCTTTCCAGTTAGATTTTCGACAGGATTGTCCAAGGTGTTCATAACCAATCGAGGGGCGTTTCCTTTTGGATATTATTCGTATTCCACAAGCTGATGAGGTCCATGCAACTTTGAAATAGATGGCCCCCTTTAAATCTCCTAGCCCAGATGGTTTTCAGGCGGGCTTCTATCAGGTTAATTGGCCTATTGTGGGAAATTCTTTGTTTTCTTTTGTCCAAGATGGCTTTACAAGAGGGGGTTTTGATGATACTCTAAGTCGTGTGTTAGTTTGCCTTATCCCTAAAATTGATCATTCGGAAACGGTTGCTCATTTTCGTCCAATTTCTTTTTGTAATGTTTTGGTAAAGCTTATGTCCAAGATCATTTTGAATCGCCTCCAGCCTTGACTCCAACAGTTTATAGCACCTACTTAGAGTAGTTTTATTCCGACCTGGGGTACTTCAAATAATAATATTTTTGTTCAAGAGACTATTCACTCTTTCTCTCAAAAGAAAGGGAAAAAATTGTGGCTTAATGATGAAGATTGATTTGGAAAAGGCTTACGATCGTATTGATTGAGAGTTTTTAAGATGGATTCTTTAAGATGCGGGATTTCCTTCTACCATTGTGTCTCTTATCATGCTCTATATCACTTCTACAATGATGAATTTTCTTTGGAATGGGGAAGTCACTAACTACTTTAAACTGTCTAGAGGTCTTCGTCAAGGTGACCCCTTATCTCCTTATCTTTTTGTTTTATGTCTGAATAAGCTTTCTTGCTTGATCAAACAGGAGGTAATAGTGGGTAACTAGAAGCCTATCAAACTGTCAAGGGGTGGGCTACTATTTCTCATATGATGTTTGCAGATGATTTAATTTTGATGGGCAAAGCTTTAATTAAACAAAGAAAAACCATGATCTCCTGTTTAGATAAATTTTGTGCCTTTTCAGGTGAAAAGGTTAATGTTGCTAAGTCTAGATTTTATGTTTCCACGAACACTGCCAAGACAATAGTAGATGGCATTCAATGATGTACAGACATTGCTCTTTGTGTTGATCTTGGATTATATCTTGGTTTTCCCCTTCATACGCAGTGTATTTCTCAATGAACCTATGACCATGTCCTAATAAAGATCAAGAAGAAATTTATTGCTTGGAAGGCTGATCAACTCTCGCTTGCTGGTCGAGCCACTCCTATGCAATTTGTCACTAGTACCATGGCTACATATACTATGCAAACCACGAGACTTCCCATCGCTATATCCAAATAAATTGACTCTCTCAATAGGAAATTTCTCTGGGGGTTTAACGGCTAACAAATAGAAAGTGTCACTTCTTAAGTGGGATATGGTGTCTCGTCCACGTAAGGAAGGTGGCTTAGGTTTTTGGAAAACTGCATATATGAATTTGGATTTGTTTGCTAAACTTGGTTGGAAACTTGAGGCCAATGATAGTAGTTTATGGGCCCGTATTTTAAAGGCTAAATATTTTCAAAGCTCCACCTTTTTGCAGTCGAAAATTAAACCTGTTGCTTCTTATACCTGGAGAAGCATTTGTGATAGTAAGAAAATTGTCAATCAGGGTTGTTCAAGGTTGGTTGGGTGTGGTGTTCAAACATCCTTTTGGTTTGATAAATGGCTTGATAACTCTGAGTTGGCCTCGTTAATTGATCCAATTCCCTAACCCCTTTGCAAGATGCAAAAGTCTCTGATTTCTTAGACAACGAAGCCAATTTTTGGGATATTGTACACTCCTTTTGTGAGGAAACTCAAAATCTTCTTTCTCTTTTCATGCTTGTTGGTGTAGAAAGGACAGAACTATTTGGTTTGCTTCTCCTTTTGGTGTGCTCTCGGTGAGTTCAGCTTATAATCTTTTGCTTGGGACATCACTAGTGAATTTCAACTATAATTTAGTGTGGAAGAAGAACTTGCCTCCTCGCATCAAGTTTTTCTTGTGTCTGGTAGTTTATAACGAATTGTTAATAAGTGAAGCTTGTGTTCGACACCATATCATTATTGCAGCCAATTGTCCAAGATGTGACGACCTTTATGAATCAATTTTACATTTACTTCGAGATTGTCAAGAGTCACAAGTCATCTGGTCCTCTTGGATCCACAGCCGTCGGTTAGATGTTTTTAATTCTTTACCTCTTGTTAATTGGATTCGTGTTAATTTTTATAACTCTTCTTTTATTGTTGCTAATAATATCCCCTAGGCTGACCTTTTTTGTTATACCTGTTGGTATATATGGCATTGGGGTAATTGTGTTATTTTTGAACCAGATTTTGTCTGGCCCCCTCATGCTACTAATATCATTTGTGTAACTGTGTAGAATTTTCTTAAATATAGAACGAGGTAAAAGGCCTTGGTGATGAAGCAGGATATGCTAATTGCTTGGAGTCCAACACCTATTGATTGCATCAAAATTATGTGGATGCATCAACACTCACAAATCTGGGAGACATGGCGAATGGAGGCCTTGCAACGAATGCTGAATGAAGATGGCTGTTCTGGTTTGTAAGGAGACTCGGTTGGGGGAACATTACAAGAGCTGAATTGTTTGGAATTTACTATGGACTACTTTTGACTTGGGGATCAAGGCTTCCGAAATGTGTTTATTGAATCCGACTCTCTTTTAGCCATTAACAAAGTGAATATTGACCTTTGGCCTACAGATCAATTCTATCAACTTATTCGTGCTTGCAAGGAGCTGCTTACCTGACCTCGACAGTGTTGTGTTGTGCATACTTATTGTGAAGCAAATATGTGCACTGACTACTTGGCTTCTTGGGCTTATGGAGGCAGTTTTGATGTTACTCACCTTTATAATCCCCTTGGACAACTACACCATTTTCTTCAGGAGGATCTCATGGGTGTTGCTCAGCCTAGGGTCGTCCCTACTTACACCTAGCATTCTTTGATTGCTCCCTTATACTAAAAAAGAATACTAGGAAGTTATAAGCAAAATGCATGACCATTCAGTTTTAACTTGGAAAGTGTAAGGTTTTTCATTATGAGGAAGGCTTAATTACAAATACAGATATGTTTCTTAGTTTAACGTTCATTCAACATTTTATATCTCAACCCTTTGCATCCGTTTATTTTAACGCAACTATTGTAGATATGGTGTAATTTTGGCATTCTAGATATGGAAACTTAAAACTTTAAAGGCTTATCGAATCTTTGCAGAAGTAAACAATGGTGGATGACTTTCTATTGATTAAATCTCTTTCAAAGCTATGCAAGGAGTGTTGGGAAGCAACAAATAGACTCATTTCCAAAGAATACCATTTGGAAAGCTTTATAAATTCTTTAGTCAGTTCATACTGATATCTAAGCGCCAATCAAGCCTATCTCTTATAGTTAAGAAGGGGTAATTGATTACTTTTATGGATGGCTACTATAGAAAAGCATGGGTTTATTTTTTAGTAGAAAAATTAAAAACATTTTTTATCTAAAAAACTTTCAAGATTCATGTTGAAAAAGTTTTACAAATTCAGAAATGATTTATGACAGGATTATAGAGATCAATTGCAGCTTGATAGTAGAAATTGTTTTGCCCTTACCATTTAGGCTCTCATTTTTACAAAATAGAAGACTATGATGAATAAAAAATATACCTTCTTTCATAATAAGTATCAAAGCCTGGTTGATAAGTAGGAGTGACCTAACTGGTTTCAACTCCTCACTTAAGGCTCTCCTTTATAGGAGGTCTTGAGTTCGAGTCACCACAAAGGAGGGAGAGGGGGAATTTTCCTTGTTGATGATCCTCTAGCCCCCTGGCCATGCTCCTTGGTCAGATCAATTGCAGACATCTCGCTTCCAGCAACATTGTGGGAATTGGAACTACTGTGAACTTGGGGCTGATGGGAACCTGATGCTGAGCAGGGCCATTGATCAATCAACAGTCGACCAATTAGTATGTGACGACTCCTTATGTGCAGAAGTGTACAGGCTACGTAGGAACCTGAGGGACCTTGGAGTTTCAGATTTACCTACTTTAGGACTCTTGAGGTGGGGTCTTAGGAGCTTAGGATTAGTCCTACGAAGCTAAGATACCTAATGTATATACAAAAAAACCAAAAAAAAATATCAAAGCCTGGTCTATCCATTTGAGGGTTTAGCTTTTGTTTTTCCCAAGTCAACATAAGTTATGGGCTTTTCTTTCTTCAATCTTAGTTCTACATAGGGAGCAATTATTTGGGTCACATGTTTGAAGTGATTTTTTTATTATTACTCTTATACTCGCTAGACATCGATCGACCTTTTCCCTAAGATTGGTCAGAGGAAGCCCAGCGATTGAAATCCTATATACAGACGCGTGGATGCACATGCAACGGAGCTACAATATCTAGTCACCTTTTTAGGTGTGGTCTCTCTCCTCCACCTCTCCTGGATGCCTACTTTCTTCATCACTATTGACTGTCAAATCAATTCTCCATTATTTCACCATTGAACTTTTTGTTATCAAGTTTTAGTTATTTGCTCCTCTGTGTTCCTAAATATGATAGTGTAATTGCTACTACAAGGAACTTATTTTTGTGTTGGAATTGGAGTTTTTTGGATCGCGTATGGCCCAAGTATTCACAATACGTTGCGGAAGAGACCATAACACAACACAAAGTATAACCGAAAACATATAGGATACGCAAAAATACCTTTTTGACACGGATTGGTGGTTGGTTTTCGGATTCGTAGACACTGCTACACGCGAATGTCCTCTACCGGTATCCACACGAGTATGCACGATCTGGGCTGCAGCTATCGTGTGCTAGCACGTCCTGAA
>JANZXR010008324.1:0-16573 GCA_027575705.1 Erythroxylum echinodendron
GGGCCCCCTACGCGAGGGATCGCCCAGGTGAGTCCGTGTTTTGCGTCCCGTAGGACCTCAAGTGATCACGCGACCCCGGGCTCCACAGTAGAGCGCGAGGCCCGAGAGGCCTAGGCTCTACATTATGAGCATCAAAATATTTAGGAATGTCAAAGTCGATTAGACATAAAACATGAAATTAATATGTACTCTATTTAAGCTCATTTATATTATTTCTCCATCATTAGTAGTTGATTCAGTTAATGAAATTTGAAAACTATTATCAAATTGTCATTTCACTTTGGCCAAGGATTTCCCTAATCAATAATAATTGAAATCAATGGAATATTCTCCCTAATCACTTCAAGGTGATGAATATTATATTGATCACTTAATTACCTCCATATAGTTCATGTTATAACTAATGACTATTGATTGAGCTATCATTGATTAAAATAGTTTACAATTAGTATCAAAATATAGCAATCCCAAGTCAAAAGATCAATTATATAATCATCATAATGAGAATTTCCAAAGACATATTAGTAATATTCCAAATGAATTTCTCATATGGGGTCAATTCAGTGAGCTTGTTCTTTAACAAGCACACATAAGTTTGTTTAAGCATCTCCATACTTTATTCTATAAGATCAACTACTCCCTTTATAAAGAAAAGAACATAATATGTGCTAGTTTTTTTTACACCCTATGCCATGTCTTAATAGAACAATGACTATAAATAATTTAGGGATAATACATAACTGTGAATACTTTAGGGATAATACATAAATTCTAAATTAATCTCATAATTATGATCTCATCATAATTTTATTTGTTATGTATATTTATCCTGTGAACTTTACAATATACATATTAATAGATACAAGATAAAGAATGCCTTTAAATTATTTTGTCACTAAACTACAATTAACTGATTGATTGTAGGTCATAAATCATCAATCTCCTACTTGTATTAAGCCAATCATTTATTATATACCATATCACCGTATGGTGCTCATATCACTATTAGGACAATGGGTTAGTGAGAGAATTCTATAAGATTCTTTAAAGTGAGCATTTGCTCAAATCTTACAACTTTCATCTTAGTTATTATCATAATTAAGAGAAACTGTCTAAATACATACTTAGATCTTTAATGAGACCTTAGCTCATTTTACATGTCCAATGATTCTAATACAGTCTTATATTGTATATATGGGAGAACATTTACATTGTCAGAATTGTAGTCTTTTTGATGCGGAGAAAGCTCAAAAGTCACTCTTTTCCTTGTTTGGCCCAAAATTTAGAGAGGTTCATATAGTGTAAAAGTTGAAACGTTTCTAAATACTTCGAATTTCATAGTTGATTAACTGACACAAGTATCATTGTATTTGTAATGCATAGTCTGGAAGGCATAAGTTAGTGTGATTCATTGTTAAAACATTTTTATGTCCTTTGAATTTCAGTGCTGATTAACCTATACAGATAACTTTGTACTTGTAATGAATAGTCTGGAAGGCACAAGCTAGTGTGATTCATTCTCACTCAAGATGTATCTATATCATTGCATTTATATTTAGGGGCAACTAGCAATTCTTAACAAATAGTTTTAACATTAAACTAACTATTCTTAATGTTAGGACCAAAATGAATTATAATCAAGTCAGTAAATACCTTTATACCTCCCCAATCAACATAGAGCACCCTATTGTCCTACCTAGTATTGGAAAATAGAAAGTAGTTTATACCAAACTTGATGCAATAAATTTAGGCTTGGCTTATAACTTGAATTATGATGACTATATAGACTTTCCTTCTATGTATTTTAAATCAATCTAAATAGACATTTTCCAAAGAACTAAACCTTGGCTGAAGTTTATGTTGAGGTTGATCATATAAGCTTAACATTCCTCAAAACTAGTGATGAACAAGCTTTTAAGGTTACCTTTAAGCCAAAGTTGGGTGTGAAATATGAGTAGACTAATTCATAATGACTTGAAGATGTATATTTCCTTTTCCAGTATTGTCTTTATTAATTCAATAAAATTAGGTTCACATTTATAATGTATACTTATAATAAATTAATTTCATCTTTAAATTGTTCGAATATGTCATTTAATTTAATTTTATAATTTTATAATATTTTCGTCATTAAGTGTTATATGACTTTGTTTAATGTTATGATATTATTTGAACTTCTTAAAACCTTAAGAGCTCCAAGTAATTTACTAAAATTTTCATGGTAATAGTTTTAATATACTATTTTCATCTAACAATTTAAATTTTGGATACTAATTAACTAAATATTTAAAGGATTTTGGAATAAAATTTCTATGCTAAGTTATATTAGGTTGAAATGCAGTATTAAGTTATACCAGGGCCAGATGGATTCACTACCTGAGTTTTTCAACACATATAGGGGATAACAGGTAATCTATTCACTGAACTAGTGCAAAAGTGTCTCTCCACTTACAAAATGTTGAAGGATTTCAATCATACTTACATTTTTCTAGTTCCTAAGAAAGTTAATCCTGCTTCCTTGGGGGACTACATGCCAGTCTCATGTTGCAATATGATTTACAACGTGATTGCTAAACTTCTTAACAATAGGCTGAAGATAGACTTAAAGACTGTGGTGAATTTAGCACAATGTGTAGGAGGTATTGAAGGAATATAATTCAGGGAACAAAATAAATAGCTACTACTAGAAAATTAATTTTTGCAAGGAATTTGACACAGTATATTGGTAATTCATACAATCTTGCTTGAAAGCTCTTCAGTTCCCTCTTATTTTCATAGAATGGATCTCAATCTGCATTAAATCTACTTCAGTAAGCATTGTTATCAATGGAGTCCCTACTCAGCCAATAAACTATGCTAAGGGAATAAGATAAGGGGACTCTCTATGCCCTTATCTATTCACCCTAGCTATAGAAGGGCTATCACAATTACTCAACATATTTATTGAACTTTTTAGAAAATTTCACTTTCATCACAAGTGCAAAAATTACAAACTCTCTTATTTAATGTTTGTAGGTGACTTGATCCTAATATCAAGTGTTGAAGCTGATTCAGTGAAGATCCTAAAGGAACTAATCCTATTGTATTCAAGTTGGTCAGGACTAAAAGTTAATATGGACAAGAGAAGTTTGTTTTGTTCCAAAGATGTGAGGAATCATAATGAGCTATCTAGGATGTTAGGGTTGCAGTAACAAGCATTGCCACTAAAATACCTTGGAGTCCCCATCTTATATGCCAAACCCAAGTATGCAAACTATATCTCATTAATTGAAAGGTTCAAATACAAAATAAATTATTTATAGAACATATTTCTATCCCTAACTGCAAGGGTCACTTTAGTTATTTCAGTTCTAGGAAATCTCTATATTCATTGGAATTCCTATATCATTCTTCTTAGGAAAGTAATCAAGGAGATTGATGGTATCATGAAGGTTTTTCTATGGTCTAGAAATGTAAAAAACTCCAAGAAAGCTAAAGTTAAATGGAATGAAGTGAATATTCCTAAGAAGCAAGGTAGATTGGGGATAACTTCTATTCCTATAATGTAAGATTACTTTTGTGTAAAAAAATTGGAGGCTCTATAAAGACAAGAATTCCATTTGGATAAAATGGATGCATGAAACTTATCTTTGAAGTAAAAATTTCTGGCAAATGCCAATCACTAGGGAACACTCGTGGAACTTTCCAATGTAGGTACTACAAGGCTGTCTAGAGCAAAATCCTACATTTGCTTGTAGTTTTTTTCTTCTTCTTATGATTGGCTTACAACTTTAAACTGGATTGCATATACCACTAAGAAACAGATGCATGATGGAGTATTTTATAAAACAATGTTTACAGCAACAATTTAAGCTCTATGGAAAGAAAATAAATAGGAGAATCTACAGGCGAGAGGAAGTAAATAAACATCAGCTTGCTGAGGAAATTATCAACTGGATTCAAGCCATAATAGTCACAAAATCTGCTCAGTTTACCCTTTATATTGGAACTAGAAATAGATAGAACTTGTAATGTTGAAACTAGAAATAACTGCAAAATTTTTGCTTTTTTAATCATCTATTCCTACTGTTTTAGTTCCTTGTACTATTTTTGATGAATTCATTGTAATGTTGGGATAAATTGGCTATAGTTAGTGGAAACTTTATGTAATTTTCAAAAAAGGTAAAGGTTAAGTATTTCTATACATATATATTACAACTTTATAAGGGTTGGAGTACATTAGGTTTAACTAATGTTTAGTTTAAAAAATTAAATTTTTTAGGTTTAATTCATTTTAAAATTTAAATTCGAATTATCATAAACAATTTTAAAATTGAGCTCTAATCCATAGATGTATATCTTATAAAAAATTTAATAATTATATAAAATACATTTGTGATGTACTAACTTTGCTTAATATATAAAATTACATGATGTATATATTTTTCAAAAAAAGACATTGCTTAGTATAGAAAATCATATTCAATGTGAACAAAAGTATTTAATTATTTTTCAAATAAAAAATTATAAACTTTTTAAAATAAAATTTTTTACAAATTCATACTAAAAACTAAATTAAGTAAATCAATATAAATTGTCTAATTATAATAAGGTTAAATAATAGAATATTTATTTAAACATTAATTAAATTAAAGTTCTTTAATATCATCATCACTTAAATGAAGTCAAAAGTGTATTTTAAACCTCATATTTTACCAAAGTACAAGATGAACAAACCCTAATAAAAAAATAAAAAGAATCTTAAGTGAGCAGAAAATTAAACAGGGTTAGATTTCTATCTAATAGGTGTTACGTCATCACGAAAGTGACATATATTTATTATTTTTCTATACTTAGGATTCACTGTCACATGTATACCATATGATATTATAGGGCCAATTTTTAATTGAGAATAAATTATTATAAATTATTATAAATATTCTAATTAAATTATATTAATTGAATAATATTAATTAATTTTAATTAGATTAATTTTAATTACCTTAAAATCTTAAACCCTACAATTGATGAACTTCCACTAAACTCCTTCAACTCCAAGCCAAGCAAGAGATACAAAGTTGGTACTATAGAAAACAAGTCTAAACCTAATGTC
Organism: Erythroxylum echinodendron; assembly: GCA_027575705.1. Taxonomy (NCBI): domain Eukaryota; kingdom Viridiplantae; phylum Streptophyta; class Magnoliopsida; order Malpighiales; family Erythroxylaceae; genus Erythroxylum; species Erythroxylum echinodendron. The sequence goes on from JANZXR010008324.1 coordinate 5,093, forward strand.
GTATTATGTAAGACCACCTATGAGATTGGAAAAAAAAGGATAAAACTTGTGACAACATGAACATGCACGTGATTGATACTTGAAACTTGAAAGTTGAGGCCGTCATATCATATGTAAGCATGATTACTGGGGACAAAAATAAATACTAAATCTTGAAAAAAATAAAAACATAGGCACACATAAGTAGAAACATAGTAAAGAACAATAATGTTAATGTGCTTTAGAAGAAATTTTTTTAACATGCTAAAGTACATCATTGCGGATGCTAGAGTATAAGTATAAATGAAAACAAATGAAAAGCATGTATAGATGTAGATATGTTGTAGCCAATGCTTTTTAAAGTCACTGCTGCGAAGTTGATGTTAATAAAAAGAAAAAGAGTTGAGGGGAGTCATACCTCAATGAGTAAGTCCGCATCTCTTTAAAATACCTAATGACATACTCACACAATATATAGTTTATACTAGTATAAACACAGACACACATACATGATGCATGAAAAATGCATTGCACAATAGACCATGGAGAAGAAATATTTGTAGGACCCTAGTTTTTTAAAGGTAAAATCCTTACAATACTACACCTTGAATGGCTATGGGGAGATAAGCATTACTAACGACCCAACCATACAACTATACTCATATACACATAAGGCTTTTTTAGTCCAAAAGTTCTATAGATAGCCAAATATCACTAACAGGCCATCCTTCACTCAATAAATAAAAAGTCTCTATCACATCAAGAATATACATATCAAATATGGACCTGAATAAGAGCCAAGAATCAACCAGGATTGTTCCATATCATATCTTAATATCATACCACAATCATCTCTTATAATCAAATTAGTGTGCATGTAGTCCTGATGCATACCTATGACGTGATACATCATAAAAAGTTTTCCTCCTTCATAATCATAATCAAGTATATCAAAACACAATCTAAATATCAATCACTCAATTTCACAGAAGAAGCACTTATGCATGTGAGGACCATCATAAATGCATGTAGTATGTCGTAGGTAACTAAACCCATATGCAAAGTCTTACATATCATGATAATATTCACATAGGCATGACGATAATGGGTACACAAATTACAAATGTACATGTATATACTTATAGGTACTTATATATATATATATAAATATATATGTATAAATATATATTATATCATATCCATATGCCTAAGGATGAGACATCTATCCTAACTTAATACATCATCATTAATATTAGTATAGAACCATATTTAGTGGCTGTTATGAACTCAGTGTCAATAGATAGATACGAACTTACCTTATTAGAGTACTTGTCTATCTGAACCTTACAATCTGTGTCTCACTCTTGATGTTCTTATAAAATAGGAAGGAAAATATCTTAATCAATCTCATTTTCAAGTTGTCAGACTTAATTGAACAACCTAGGATTCACTAGGTTTGCTAGGATGGTCTAATTATGTAATTTGGCCATTTATCCTATTCTTACCTAAATTTTCTACGATTTTTAATTCGCAAACTATTAAGAATTTTACTATCTTTCATAAAGGAAAATTGATCAACACAATTTATAGAATTTTTCAAAACCTTTCTGAAAATTTCACTAAAAGTTGCCAGAAAAGTATCTTCGACTACTGAAATAGTCCTTTAGTCATTAGAATACCCCTGGAGTGACCAAAAAAATTTTTAATCTTAGAATTTAAAATTTTTTATACCAAATGAAAAATCTTAAAAATTTTTAATCTTAGAATTTAAAATTTTTTATACCAAATGAAAAATCTTGATAAGTATAATAACTTTTATAGCTGCAAGAAACTCAAATTCTTAATCAATCTCAATGAATTGAAGAAAAATCATTTCAAAGTCCTAATCTTAATTTTTGTCAATTAGCAGCGATATAGACAGTGCCTGGTGATAAGACCATAGGGCTTTTTCTCTTGATATTGAGGGGAGTTTGATATAGGTGTTGGTGTTTAAAAACACTTATCGAAGGCGAAAGATCCAAGATTTGTGTTTTTCTCTAATTTTTCTTCTTAATTTTTATAATGATTTTGACATTGTTATGAGGTAAAATAAGTATGATTGTGACGAGCTCAAAGAGAGGAGTTAATTGATATATATGGTTAGCTGGCTAAAGTCGCCGACTATGAAGAATATATGAAAAGGATGGTTTTGTTAATAGTAACCATTAGGGGTGAAAACAAGGGAGGATATTACAATCTCCCCTCCTTACAAAAATGTCATTCTTGAATTTTACAATAATACTCTATTGAGGAAACAATTATGCATACAATTCTCATATCTCTCACTTTGTTTTCCAAATAATCTCTTTGGTATTACCATTCCTCCACATCACCTTAACCATAAAGATTTTTTTTGACCATAACTAGTGTATTTTATAATCCAAAATAGCTACTGGATCCTCTTTGTAGGTTAAGTTCTCGTTCACCTTTATACTCTGCAACTCGTGTACATGAGAAGGATTAAAAATGTACTTATGAAGTATAGAAATGATGAATACTGGGTGGACTTGCAATATATCCTAAGGTATCAACACCGGTATGCCATATTTCTAACTCCATCTATGATCTTGTAAGGTCCAATATATCTTGGAGACAATTTTTCTTTGTTTCCAAACCTCATCGCACACTTCATCGAAGATACCTCTAGAAATATGAAATCCTCAACTTAAAATTCTACCTCCTTGTGCTTTAGGTCCACATAACTCTTCTTTTTTGAATGTTATCTCTAGTCTCTGCTTGATCAATAAAATCCTCTCAGATGTGATCTTAACTAATTCTAAGTCCTTCAACTGCCTTTACCTACCTCCTTCCAATACATCGATGACGTGCATTTTCTTTTGTACAATGCTTTATAAGGTGTCATCTTAGTTCTATTGAGATAACTTTTATTGTAAGTGAACTCAAATAGACGCAAATGCAAATCCCAACTACTACCAAAGTCCATGACACAGATCCTTAACATATCTTTTAAGTTCTGAACCATCCTCTCATATTTCCCATAAGTTTGAGGATGGAATGTTGTTCTAAATTCTAATCTAAAGCCTAATGTTTCTTATAAATTTCTCTAGAATAGAGATGTTAGCTGATATCCTAAGTAAAAAACTTTCAATACTAGCACATCGTAAAGAAAAACCATCCTCTTAATCAATACTCGTATAAGGTTGGACATTAACTAAGTGCTTTTTATGGATTAGAAATAGTTTGATTTTTTAACCTTTATAAGATCACCCAAATTAAATCATATTGAGTCTTTATATAAGTTAAGCTAACCATAAAATCCATTGTGATCTTTTCCCATTTTCTTTCAGGAATTGGTAATGGTTGCAGCTTACCCAAGGGTTTTTGATGCTTAACTTTTGCTTATAGGCAACTTAAGCACTTAGAGATTTATTAAGCTACATCCTTTTTTATACCATCCTACTAATACTTATCTTTAATTTTATGATATATCTTGGTGGAAATCTAATGTGCATTGTTCACCACAAAGTGCCTTCCTTTAAAATCTTCTCCTTCAAGTTCCCTACATCTAGAAATAATAGTCTCCCATTTATCCTTAGCATTAATCCCCTTATTAATCTCAGATTCCATATATAATCCTTCTTAAACTTCATACATAAGCTTTAAAGCTTAGGGTCTTGGCCTTTAGTGACCTTGATCTTGTCTAACAATACAAGTACTCTAATTCTCGTCATTAGTACTTTTGAATATCAAATCTAAATTTGTGTGCCTTGATCGAACAAATCATGTGACTCCTTGGTCAAAGCTTTCCTTTCTATTACGATATGTTCCAAATTACCCAAGGACTTTTTGAATAATGTATTTGTTACGACATTTACCTTTCAAGGAAGATACTTAATCGTGTATTCATAACCTTTTAGTAGTTTCATCCATCTTTTTTACCTTAGATTTAAGTCCTTATACTAAAAAATATATTTTAGAATCGTCTAATATATGTAAATTTCACAAGTCTCACTATATAGATAATGTCTCCAAATATTTAAGGAAAAGATCACTACCACTTTCTTTAAATCATGAGTAGGGTAATTATGTTCATACTTTTTCAATTAACTGGAAGTATAAGAAATCACCCTACCATTCTACATTAACATGTAGCTTAGGCTAACTTACAAAACATTACAGTAAAATTGAAATCCTCAACGTTTGATGAAATCAGGACTAGAGTTGTAGTTAAACACTCTTTCAACTTTTGTAAGCTCTCCTCACAGAAATTAGAATAAATGAACTGGACATTCTTTTACGCCAAACGTATCAATAAGTTTGCTATCTTCAAAAAGGGTTAGAAAATCTTTGATAATAGCCTTCCAATCCTAGAACGCTTTACACTTTTGTCACTATCTTTGGTATTTATCAATTTATTATAGCTTCTACCTTCTTCAAATCCAATTGCATCCCCTTCTAAGATACCACGTGTCCTAAGAATATGACAGTCCAAAATTCACATTTTGAGAACTTAACATAAAACTGATATTTTTGAAGATATTGCAGCACCACTCTTAATTGTTGGTCGTGCTCCTTATTTGTTCATAAGTACACCAAAATATTGTTGATAAAGACAATCATGAACCTATCTAAGAATGGTTTGAACACTCTATTTGTTAGATCTATGAAAGTGTAGAGAATTGGTAAGGCGAAATGATATTCCTAGGAATTTATAATGGTTTTATTGAGTCCATAACACACACACACACACACACACACACATATATATATATATGTATGTATATATCCTCTCCTCTGATCCTCAACTGAGGATATTCAAACTTTAGCTAAATCTTAGAAAAATACCTTGCACCCTAAATTTGATGAAATAAATCATCACTTCAAGGTAGTGGATACTTGTTACAAATGGTGTCCTTATTTAACTACTTGTAGTCAACTCATAACTGAAGAGAACTATCATTTATCTTTATAAATAGTAATGGTGCATCCCATGGTGATGTGTTATGCTTGATGAATCCCTTATCTAATAAATCCTAAAATTTTTCTTTTAATTCTTTTAACTCCACTTATTCCATTCTATATGGAAGTGTAGAAATTATAGTTATACTAAATACTATATTAATGTAAAACTTGATATTTCTCTCTAGAGGTAGCCTTGATAACTCTTTATGAAATACATTTAGAAACTTATGAACTACTAGAACACTTTGGAGGCTATTAATTTCAATAGAGGTATCCCTGACCCTTAACTTTCCAATATGAGTAGGTTGTTGGCCACTAACACCAAAACTATGTTGGATGGGATGGTCCTCTGATCTCCCTTAAAAGTAAACTCTATCTTATCTAGAATTCAAAACACCACTTTCATCTCTTTAAAATCCAAGGTGGCTTAATGATTGAATAGTTAGTCGATCCCTAATATTACATCAAAATTCATAACTGATAGCACTATAAGATTTGTTGACAATATCCTACAATCATCTTTATAGCAAACAAATAGTAAATTAAATCCAATTCTAAGGTATCACTAAGAGGTATGAATATAGATAAGTATTCTTCCATCCTGTTCAAACTACTTCTAATCTCATAGAAAAGTTAGTGGATAATAAAAGAATTAATCACTTCTGGATCTATTAGAACTCTAGCTTTTAATCCAAAGATGAGAAAAATATCAAATATCACTGCAATTAAAGATTATGCATCTTGATAGGTGAGGGTGAACATCTTGACTTGACCATAACCTACATGTATAGAGTTAGAGAATTGTCCTTGACAGTAGCCTTTAGATAAACCTTTTGAATAGCTCCCTCCAAAACCTCATCCTTATTGGGCACCAAACTGTGGTCCCCTTTATGGTTATTTTTATGGTTATTAAAATAAAGGTTGCATCATACTAGAAGAGGACTACTAATATCCCATTGCTTAGTAGCTCCTGATCAAATGCCAATACTGGCCACATCTATAGCAACCTCTTAGTGGTATATAGCATGGGTCTTGGTGTGCCCTACTATACTAATAGTAAATAGAGGATGCTAAACTTGAACTATTACATTTAGAGCTATGTTTGTTATTGTTACTACTTGCTCCAGTCGCAAACATAAATCCTCCCAAATGGCTATAGCCAAATCTCAACTTGTCATGTACTTGAATAGCTCTCTTTTGAGAGCCCCCACTTTGACTATACCTTAAAGAAAAATTTGATTGTTATTACTATTGTTGTTGAAAACTAGGGGGTCCTATTGAATACCTCCTACTATACTCTTTAATAAATAAAACATCCTACTCCACGAGGATCCTTTCCAACTACTTGGCCATATTCACCTGAGTAGAGAACTTCTCCCAACAATTTACGGTCATGCTGAAGAAAGGGGCCCCTAACTTTAATACATATTGGTTTTTTCTACTCAGCTCATCTGAAACAATCTTTAGGTCATATTGACTCAATCTAATGAAGTCAGAGATGTGCTCATCAACAATCATCTTATCTATCTAATGTAGAATAAGGAACTTTGGCCTAAGTTCCTCTCAAGACATAAAGGAGATGAAATAATCTATAAAACTCTCCTTAAAATATGACCAGTTACTGCACCCAAGTATGGAAAGATGTGGCCTTGATAATAATCTTTGGTCACTCCCTACAAAGATATCTCCACCAGATCCACCAGTTGGATATCAGAACAGTGCAACCTCCTGCTCATATCTTCACCTCATCGAAGAAATCAATAGCTCCTTAGGTTTGGTCCCATCAAACTCTAGGGGTTAGAACCTTGAATACGTCATTGATTGTTGCATATCCTATCTTTCTTACTTTGGGGGTATAATTAATGGTGTGGCTTTTTGTTATTGACATTACATCATCATTATCTATTATATTATTATCATCAAATCTCATAACATGGCATTGTTAGCTTCTGTTCATACTAGAATCACTTACATGTCAAATGCAGGAACCTCAATAACTTTATATGAAACCTTTGGCTCTTCTATAGCTGCCTCTTGAGACCTAGTCATTTTGGGCTTACACGCCTTTTAGTTGAGGTAGTGGGGGTAAGCACCTCATTTTGCATTGAGGCCTCATCATAGACCTTTTGTGTTAGACCCCAAACTTTTTCTTAGAAATTAGAATTCCTAAATTAGGAATTTATCAGAGTTTAGTCATGAATATATTTTATTTTCATATGTTTATATAAATTAAATAGAAGTGTTAGAATTAATTTGGGGAGTAAGTAGGCATTAAATTAAAAGTGGAAGGGTAAGCTTTGAAAGATTAAAAGTTGTCTTAAATTAATACGGAAAGAAATGAGAAAGAAAAAGAGACATGCTGGAAAAGTAAGGAAGAAGAAAGAAAATCATAGAAGAAACTAGAAGAAGAGAAGCAGAAACTAAAACAGAAAAAGAAAGAATGAAAGAAAGAAAAAGGAGAAATGAAAGTAAGAGTTGAAAAATTTCTCTTTAGTACATGTTCAAATTATCTTCTTTGTTGGGTTGTAAAGGGTTATTGGAAATAAATTGTATGTTATTGGATGGCCCTAGATAGTTCTAAAATGATTTGTTATGTTGGGAGTCTTGTTTGTATGGCTATTGTTGTTGGATTCGGCCTATATCAATGTAGTTTATTTGTTAAAAATAGGATATAATTTCTGTCAAGAATAGTACTGCAACTATGTTGCCCTTTTTTTTTTCCTATTATGAACTTCTATATATTCCAACAGACCCAAATCCAATAACAATAGCCATAAAAACATGACTCCTAACATAACAAATCATTTTAGAACTATCTAGGGCCATCCAACAATATACAATTTATTTTCAACAACCATTTACAGCCGAATAAAGAAGATAATTTGAACATGTACAAAAGAGAAATTCTTTAACTCTTACTTTCATTTCTCAAACACAGTTCATGTGTAGCTTTAATTAAATATCAAAAGCCACATCCGTAGCATAATACAAAATATATATGAATGCTCATGCTTGATATGCTTATAAAGCTACCAAAAGTAGTCGAACTAACTTAGTTACAAAAGATAGAAATCTTGAAGTTTGCCAAAGCATTGTAAAGATCAGTTAGCTGCCTGTTCTGCACCGGAAGAGTGGAAAATAAAAGGGTGAGCTGTGAAGCTCAGTGGCTAATATGTATATAGCCATCGGTAAGGGGACGCACACAATCAAGCATATATATATATATATATACACATATCTCATTTTTATCTAGCAATTAAAATATCCACAGTTCTAGATCAAGAACTTATAGTCAAGAATGTTATCATATAAATCATATCATGTATTTTCAATCATCAAAACATAACATTCAACTGCATATCATGCTCAACAAATCAATACAAAATGCACAAACATAATGGCTTGAGAGAATCCCATGGAACAAAATGGAGAAACCGAAGTTTATACTATGAACGAAATGGGTTCGATTCTTAAGAGCTCATATGTCACAAGTGGGCAGTCGGGAGAAGGCTTTAAGTCAACGTGCATGTGATAAACCAAATGATATCTCTCTTGCCCAAATACAATCAAATTTTGATTCTCAACTCATTTCATCACATATTCATACTTTCATGCTTCTTATGCTTTTTCTTCTTTCCATTACTACAAATTGTAGTAAAATCTTTCAAAGCATAACATGAAAATAAATTATAGACCATTTCCGAAAAATCATAATAACTCATTGTTAAGAAATTAAGCATACAAACAAGCAAGAAATCAGCTATTCATCAAAATAACTATAAACATGTCACCTACCTAATTAATAGTAAGTCCAAACTCAAGTTTGTCTTTCCTCTTGCGCTTGCCTTGGATTTTCTTCGTTTCCTTCAAACAAATAAGCTTTCATTTAAACTAATATACAAATAGAAAATCCATAAAGCTTTAATATCCAAAAACAAGGTTATGCTTAATCTACTTATGGTTTATCTGAGCTAAAACGACTAAGATGTAGTTGAAAATCAAAGAAAATGGAGTTCTTGGTCTTCTCCTTTTTCCCTTCATTTCTAGCACATAAAACTTATTTTCACTAGTTTCTTCTTCTACGAAAGCAAGAAGAAAAGATAGAGGATACCTAAAAACTCAGCTGAACCTTTTCCTTCTTCTTCTTTCTCCTTTTTCTTTCTTTCCTTCTTTCTTTTTGTTTCGGTTTCTGCTTCCCTTCTTTTAGTTTCTTCTACGATTTTGTTTTTTCTTCCTTACTTTTTCAGCACATCTCTCTTTCTTTCTCCTTTATTTCCTTATTAATTTAAGACAACTTTTGATCTTTCCAAGCTTGCCCTTCCACTTTTAATTTAATGCCTACTTACTCCTAACTTAATTCTAACACTTCTATTTAATTCATGCAAACACAAGTAATAAAATATTTTCATGACTAAACTCCAATAAATTTCTAATTTCTAAGAAAAAGTTTAAGGTCCAACATCTTGATCAAGTCAGGTAATAAATCGCCCATGTTTGTTTATGGTAATAAAGGAAGCAATGGAATGATTAGTACCACTAATTAGAATATATGAGAATTCTAAGTATGGAAGGTATATTTAAGAGGGATTAAATTTTTATATACATGTAGTAATAAGTAGAACAATGCCCTAGGCTTTAAATCTTTTAACATAGGCTTTAATACTAACTTTATCGCAACCTAAATGGGTATGTGGCTGACATATGAAACTAATAAACTAAAGCCCTCAGATCACACATAAGTCTGACTACTTGATATAAATAAATACCAAATACTAAAAATAAATAACCAAATGGGCACGGTACAAACACATTAAAGTATAATAATGTTAGTGTGTATTAGAAGAAAAATTTTCAACATATTAAAATATATCATTGTAGACGCTAGAGTATAAGTACAAGTGAATAAAAATGAAAAGCTTATGTAGTGGTAGATATACTGCAACCAACACTCCTTGGAGTTACTACTATGAAGTTGATGTAGCTAAATGGAAAAAATAGAGTTAAGGGGATTAAAATCTAATTGAGTACGTCCATATTGTCCTATAACACCCAATGGCATGCTCACATATTCTATAGCTTATAATAGTATAAAAATACGTATATAAAGCATGAAAAATCACATGCAATGCAAAATAAATTGTGAAGAAGGAATAACTATAGGAACCTAGTATCGAAGGTTAAATCCTTATAATACTACACCTTGAATGGTTGCATGGAGCTAAGCATCACCAACAGTCTAGCCATACACCTATACTCATATAGTTGTAAGGCTCTCTTAGTCCAAAGGGCCTGTATAGAGCCAAACATCATCAACAGACCAACCCTTACTCAATATGCCCAAATTCAAAATCACATTAATAATATACTTATCAAATAAAGACTTGATTGAGAGCCAAACATCAACTAGGATTAGTTCATATCATATCTCAATATCACATAACAGTAGTCGCTTATAATTAAAAATGCGCATATAGTCCTGATGCATACCCATTAGGTGGCATGTCCTATAGATTTTTCCTTCTCATCAATCACAATCAAACACACCAACACACAATCTTAATATCAATCATGCAATTTCATAAAACAAGCACTCATTCATGTGAGGACCATCATAAATTCATCTAGTATGTCGTAGGTACCAAACCAATATGCATACACTTATATATCATGATAATATTCACGTAAACATCACAATAATAGCTACAAGAATTACATATGTATATGTAAAAACTTATAGGTACTTATATATATATATAAATATATATGTATATAAATATATATTATATCATATCCACATGCCTAACGATAGGGCATCTATCATAGCTTAACATTTCAGTATTCATATTAGTATAGAACCATATTCAATAGTTATGGATTCGGTATCAGTAGATGGATATGAACTTATTTAACTAATGTACGTGTCTATCTGAACCTTGTAATATGTTACACCTATAAAATAATAAGGTAAATATCCTAATCAACATCATTTACAATTTGTTAGGAGTAATTAACTGTAACACTCCACTCCCGCTGGACTCAAATCCGATATCGACGGTGATATCCGAGTTCGTGCCCGCGAGGGCGGTGTGCCACATAACTTATCAATTAAAAGTCGGTATATATATATTTTTAAAACACTCAACATAAAGTACAGAAAATTAGTAACCAAAATGTTTCACTTTGTTTTATAATTATTTGAAACAACACAATGAAATCAACAGACACTTTTATTAGCCGATTGGGCCCATTTCAAATTATACAAAATAAAATCATTTCTAATTGTCCAAAATTATTACAAATTGTAATATTCGATTACAAATAATATAATATTCGATTACAAAGAATACAATATTTTGCGGAAAATACAATTCAATACAAAAATAAACTAAAGAGACACAATGCAGACGCGAACTGATCCCGACCTTTAATCCTGTCTCGCATGCAATAGGCATACTCCCGTTGTCTAACAGGGTATTCTTCTGAGTCCTGAAAAATAATTGCAAATTTTGGGTGAGTTTTGCGAACTCAGTGAGTGACCAT